>JAOTQE010027023.1:0-10454 GCA_025631205.1 Nesometra sesokonis
TTATATACGCGTCATTTGACGTAATTTAAGTTATAGCACGAACTACGACTAAAAGTTCGTTTTAAGAATACGGGCGACAAAAATACAACATTATGTTTTTCCCTCTCTTTTCCCTTTATCTTACCTTCTAGAATATGTTGATTTATTAACTGTGACTTATCGGGCCTCATTCTTATTTTCCTTTGCAAACAATCGCCAACCTAAAAGATAACATATGAAACCAAATAAATTAACAGATATAGAATTCAAAACAATACGGGACCATGTAAAAATTTGTCTACAGCAGATACTGTGTGAAAGGGTTTAGACTGGCAATAATGCCGGCATGTAGGCGCAGATCCAAGGGGGGGGGGGGCAACAGACCCGGGCCGCCCTTTTGAAACCACAAAATGTATTTTTTGCACAATTTTAAGGCACTAAAAGTGCACCAGATAGCATCTGTAGAGAAAAATTGTATTAAAATATCTTAAGCTAGTATATTAAATATCTTTTACTTGAATTTGTACACCATTATTACTAAAGTATGTAGAGTGTTAATTAAAGTAGTTTTTCACTCTGACCGTGGGACACGGTAATTGTTTAAAAAGGTCATGAGGGAAAAACTAACACAGGTGTGTCCACAATTCACAGAGTCCTTTAATTTGGTATAGAAACAAATGTATTTTAATGCCTGAATTTTGTGCTATTTAATGTACCTGTGTACATAAATGTCATAGAATTTATTATAATTCTGGCATTTATGTACACAGGTATATAAAATCATAGATATTAATCATAGGTATTAATATAAATACTAGAGAGCAGATATAATACTGTACAATAATTGTTAAATTGTTAAATTATGTCATCATCAGGAATGAAAATTTTCATTCCTGATGATGACATAATTTATGTCGAAATATTGAATCTTGTCACGATGGCGTGTAACTCATTGCTTGGAGTATGCATTATACTTTGATACGTCATAAATCCTTGTAACGTTCGAGTTTAACACCTTGAATATGTCACGGTCACTATTTTAAAGCAATCATCATCAACAATATATAGGAATCATATTTTAGGGAATTTGATTTATTTTTTAACACATGATGTGGTAACTTTTAAAAATGGAAGTGTGGCGTATCCGTTTTCGTTATTACTTCGTAAATTTGTCAAACTTCATTTTAATCAGAAAGCTCTCCAAATTTTCCGAGTATCGACAAAATGATCTACCTATTAATATTAATCGGAACGGTACGTCCGCCGGAGCTACAAATAGACTGCATGTAATAAGGGAAAGTTGTTTGTGGTGATTTTCAGTACCTAGTGAAAGCGATTGAAAAATTCACTGAGTGAGTAACCGACCGACCACCCACTGGTGTTGAGTTTTGAATAGAGACCGACACTTAGACAGGAAGAGAGCCAGTGTTTGATTTGCATACCGACGTTTTCTGGAGCTTGCTTGCTGTGGTATACCCGTTAACCCTCATGCATAATGCGTGAGTCTCACGCATTAGAACCTATTTTGGACGTCTCACGCCGTACGCATAGATAATATTTCTCACGCATTAGCAGCATTCTCACGCAGTCATACAAATAGTTTTTTTTCTCACACATGAGACAATACACAGGTAAACGAAAGACTCTTATAAAGAATGGAACAAACATGTTAAGTTGCGTGTACAAATACGGTTTTTTTTTCAAGTTGAACAACAATCGGATATATAGGAGATAAAATAAGACATGAACGGTAAGACATTATAAATATGGCCGATTAATCAGGCATCGTTTGGAAGAACTTAATCTATTACCTATTTCAGGCCGTATCACCTGCATTAAATTTGCAATGGTCTTTCGGTAATTGCCCGAGACTAAGTAACTATACAGTACAGTAGTAGTTTTAGGTACTGCCTACGAGGGCGCCCTTTCTAAATCACCATCAAACAAATTGTCGTAGTGTTTAATCATGCATGATCAATTGAATATTCATAATACAAGTTTTATACAGTTTTAACAGTAAAAGTGAAAGCATTTAAAAGTTTATTTATGACAAGGCTTTTTATTTGTTTCCACTTGGTATTCATTATTTTTATGAGGTCTAGTATCGGTATTGAAATTATATGTTTCCTTCATTTCTACTGACACCTATGTGGATTATAAACTTTACCGAACATCCTCGACATCATGGACGTGTCCAGGAATTCGAGGTGCACAAATGTCGGTTCGATTTTAAGAAGCATTAAAAAACTCTATTTTTCCACTTTTCCGGGTTTTTTAATACGTTTGAATGGTTGACTTCTGAGAATTATATTACTAAACCAATCTTTAAAATGATAAAAAAAAATAAGAAAAAACATAGTGTGGTGTCTAGAAATTTGAGAGGCCGTTTGTGCTGAGAAAGCCGTGAAATGTGAAACATAAGGATGTATACAGTACATAATTTTATACATTGGTCCTCTATCGGCGGAAATTCTCGTAAGCGGACACTTTTCCCGGACCCGAAGGTGTCCGCTTACGGGACTTTCAACTGTATTTCAAAGGTCGTAGGCTACTAAGTCTTTGATAGTAAATTACACTGTGATGTTTATTTTTATAAGTGTGAGATTGTATAAATACACAATATAATGAAATGGCGTGTTCATAAGTGAGATAATTGTAAAATGCAATAAGAAAAGTTTATAATGTAGATATTCGTGAGAAAAAGTTTCAAATCGTCCAATCAATCAATCGACCGATCGGTCGGTCGCTCGTTCGGTCGGTACGTCGGTCGGTCGGTCGATCGGTCAATCAATCAATCAATCAATCGATCGATCGATCAAGCAACCAAGCAACCAATCAACCAACCAACCAACCAACCAATCAATCAATCAATCAATCAATCAATCAAACAATCAATCACTCAGTCAATCAACCAATATCATTCCACAGGTCATTGATCATGGCGCTATAAAGACAAAAAAATTGTATCAAACCAGGGAACAGTTAATATTTAACGGTGTGGGTGGATTCAATAGTGACGTAAACTCAACCCCAACCCTAACCTCAACGTTAACCCTATCCCTTACTCTAACCCAGAACCATCATTAGCCACTCTCTTGTACTCTATTTTGTCTATCATTTGATATCCGTGTTCAACATTAAATCTTAAATTTGACAAGAAAAATTCCTTCTTTTTAAGGCGTCCTATGATGAATTATTTAACTCATAATTATTTATACTGAAGAGTGTTGTTGGGGGAGCTGGTACAATGTGGACAAGCAGAAATGTGAGAATTTAAAGAGTAGGGCCTAACTGACACCAAATGCTTGGGTTAAGGTGCTTTCGGATGCAATTTTTAGAGCCCCAAAGTGTGAAATTGGTTTTTTGCTACAAATAAATTAAAAATAGCTGGGTTTGAGTAGGCCTAGCTATATTCAATGTTTTATAATTATGTTGAGACGGTACAATTGGCGATATGACTGTTTGATGTAAATAAACTAAAATGCATACAGTATGCCTATATAAATTAAATATTTTATAATTATAAATGTTTTTGAACTTATTGATAGGTAGAATGTTTTGTACTAATAGGCCTATATGGCATATTAGCCTAGGCCTATAGGGAGTAGGATAGCAGACGTTTCAACCACTGGAGGCCTAAAATTCTATGATTTTATGTGTCTTCTACTGTTTTTTTTTTACGGTTAAGGGCCTCTTGGCCATCGGGTTAACTAGCACCAATTACGATAAATTTAGAACGTTGTACGCAAATATTTATTTTAAAAGTAGGCCTACTGTATTTATTGATTTATAAAAGCCAAATTATGATGCAACATGTTTAAAATTAAAAAAAAAAGAGGATTACTTAAAAAAATCGGGAGACTTAAAATTTCGGGAGACTCCCGGACAAATCAGGAGAGTTGGAACCTCTGGGATAGGAACATCAATTTTTTAACCATTTTTTTCATAAAATGCAATGCATAAAAATAATTTTAAATATTTGAATTATTATTATTTCTGACCATGTGTTGTTCTACGATGCTGATTGGATGTAAGTTAAGTGATGATCACGTGGGGTCTTTTGTCAAGAGCAAACAAAGCACAGGTAAACAAAACGATGTTTACTTCCGGGGTTGCAGGCATAGCCTTCGCCATCCCTACGTCGCCACCGTCCTTCGGCGATTCGACTGCACCGTAGTCTAGCCGAATCAACTGAGTTTTTCTTCTGTCTTTTCTTTCGGGTCTCTCTTCTTTGTTACGTTTTATGATGTTTTATGGTAAGTTTTGTCACATGGTGTTATTCTGATTTAACTATTAAATCCCCTTACACTCTTATATAAAATCAGGATGACTTTATTTGCTGTTGATTGAAACAATTCTACCGATTTTCCTAGGCCTGGCTAGCCTCGTGCTGAAGGCCAGGCAGGCTTTAGGCTAGGCCTATGCCTGGCCCTAGCAATGGTTAGTTACCGTTGCGGGGAGCTGTCATTAGAATGACAATTTAACTGGCTAGCATAACCAGGCCCACAATTTGGTATTTAGCTAAGATCAGATATTTTACACTACTGTTTTTCTTTTGCCACAGGGACAGTCCCGGTTGTTAATTTATTTAGCAAGGCTGTACTGTTGTCAAACAAATAGGCCTAGGCCTATTGTGGGGATTTAAATTTTTGTTTTGTTCCCATTTAACATAGGACATGAAATAAAAAACGTCTGAATTTTGAGCAATTAAATTGGTTTCTACCGTTAGTAGCTACTAGGTAGACCAAGTTGTTGATTATAACACTCTATTCCGACAAGCATTGCATTGTAGCGATTGCGGCACCCAATCGTAGATCGTAATGTGTACTTGTGCATGAGGCTCAACAAGTTGCAATCGATAACATAATTGTTAGACATTGTGATCATGAATTACAATTCTGATGAAGCTATTCAGAGAGTTCACAATTCAGATTACTCCTGATTCTAGCCCCATAAAATATTAATTTATCACCCTACCAAAGCATAAAAACTGATAAGGACAAGAGGTTTTTTTTAACCAACCCACCAATTTTTTTTGATAATCTTGGGCTGTGCCCGATTATCCATCATTATTTTAAACGAAGTGGTTAAATTTACGGCAGTCTCTAGTGCTTAAGGTATAGGGAGAGTATTTTGAAGGTTAGGGTCAAGCCCGATCCACCAATCAGTGAGCTGGAATTTGACACATTTCACGTAAATATATCCAGAGCCTATTTTAAATCCTCACATATACGACGCCCATATGAACAAAACAGCGCACACCAGCCTGCAGTTAATATCAATCATTTTAAGCCTAGTTTTTGTGTACATCGTCGTGAGCAAGAAGAAATCGCTTGAGAATCGTTAATGTTGATTTATTTTAAAAATATCCAAAGAATAAATGATCATTTGAAATAGTAAAATGAGTAAAAAAAAAAATTAAGATTTGCCCAAAAGTGATGCGTGTGGGGGTGATAAACTAATGATTGTTTGTTACTGGGCCTTACCTGTATTACAGAATCAATCTTTTTAGCGCGGGGGTTCCCATAAGTGATTCTGAGTCAGGGGTGGATTCAGCAAAGCTAGAAAGAGGGGGCCGATTCGAAGTTAGACAAGCCCAGGTATGAGGTTTTTGCATGAAACTGATAACAATAGGCTTGGGTCCAGGGCCCAGGAAAACTTTTCTCCACAGATGCTCTCTGATGCACTTTTAGCACCACAAAATTATTCAAAAACTATTCTTTGGAAACGCGATAAAACGCTAAACTTTTATCACACATTGCAATCCCTACATGACTATTCATGATACACGTAGTGCATTTAACATCAGCGTGATTGAATTATTCTTTAATAGAAGATTATTGCCTCGGTTGTTAATCAAATTGTGTACAATCTCTAGTTCTATGACGAACATTACACAATTGTCGGTACAAGAGTCCTAACCTTTCAAGTCTTGAGTTGTGCGAACTTTCTGTTATATTGCCTTATCCATTTTGTTCGGTTTTCTGGATCCCCACTAGAAGCTGATGTCACTTGATTCCCCATGATTGTTGTTTATGTTGAGAAACTGATTGTGTGTATGTGGTAAGTCTAGTCAAGTTCAATATTTTGCCACAGCTAATACTGTTACTAATATTTATATAATATTGAATGCGAGTTGTATGGCTGGGCGGTTAAAGCAGGGAACCGTGAGCCAAAGCAATTACAATAGCATGGGTTTGAGTCCCGCTCGCACCATGGTTCTGGTGGTGGAACAAGTCTTCTCGGATAAGGACTATAATCCGTAGGCCTGGTGTACACAAATGGTTCATGTGCACTATAAAGAACCCAGTACATCTTTCGAAATGAGTAGGGAGTTACCCTGGTGTACTGGTCCATACATCCCCTGCCGTGGACAGAAGAATGTAGCGCTCGCTTCTTGGGCAGCAGGATACGATGGGACCCTTAGGGACATAGAAAGTCATATGAATGTGTAACATCTGGTCCACAGCGCCTTGAGAATTTATTGTGTAAGGCACTATATAAAAATCAAATTATTATTATTATTATTACTATTATTAATATTATTAATGCCTTTGAGGGCAATACCAAAGTACGCGCAGTTCAATATTACATAATATTGAATCGGTCAAAACAGGATAATTAAACAATTTCCGGTATCCTCCTCATTCATTCAACGTCATAATTGTATGTACAGATGGATCCTACTGAACATCACTCGGTATCAGCAGCCCACATAACCACTTGCAATGAATGACTATACTCCCAATTCAATGAATTATTAACACCTCAGTCAGTAATTAAAAATTCATCTTATCTTTTGCTCCACCTCAAAGTATCTCTAAAACTACCAGTCTGATTAATTTATTTTTTAATTAAAATAAGTGTGTACCATATAACTTATATTTTATGTATTAACAAGACCAGTGGCTGTACATAATTCATAGGATCCGTAATACCCAGATTGTGTAAGACATACAGTTGGCCTAGAGTAGCTGGGCTAGAACATAATGTTTGCCTGCGGAGTAAAGCACACCAAGGTCGGGCTGATTGATTAGTGCTAAGTAATTAAAATTAATTAATTAATTAAAAATAATTAATTAATTAAAACCTAATTATTGTATTACTTACTAATCTTGTTTATTTTCATTTGATTTAATAAAATTAAAAAAAAAAAAGATAAAAACCGGTTGGTTTATCGCGATACACAATCTAGGGTAATTCCATGTCAAATCAACCAAGAATTTTCCTCAATCTCTTGGATTTTTTTCAAATTTTGAGTTTTGGTTGGCCACCATATGAAACGGCCAGAACATAAAATTTTTTGGTTTCGGCCCACTAATTAGTAAGATGAGATGTGATGAACTTTTTGCTAATTATCAATACCTCATGCATTTAAGTAACCATATCTCAGTAAGTATAAAGCCCATGAAGATGAGTCTCGTCTCATTTTAAAACTAAAAAATGGCTCTATAAAATTACAAAGAACATTATGCTGTATAACGTGAATTTTTAACTGGAATTTAAAAATATAAAGTTCGAAGGTGAATAAAAAAAAATATACCTTTTGATTTCCTTCAAACTTTTGTGAGATATGTATCATGATATAAGAAGATATCCTGAAAGTTTGAAGATGGGTGCTTTTGAGTTAGAAGCATTTTAGTTTGAAATTTAGGCGAAATTCCAGTTGTGGTGCCTAATTACGTATTTAAATTAGGTCGTGAATATGTAATTAGGCACCAAAACTGAAATTACGCCTAAATTTACCAATATTAACAACATGTTCGTTTGTTAGTTTCTATGGAGTGAACCCTCTGTAGTTTCATTTCAATGTATGCCTAGACCAAGAGAAAGAAAATTTTTGGTGATACTCAGAATATTTCAATAATACCTTTTTTGGTGATGCTCGGATTATAAAACAATTTTTTCATAGTCACGAAGGGGTATTTAACCAATGCGCGATTTTGATTTCAGGTTCTAAGTCCAGCATACTACTGTACAGTCAACTCTCCCAATACCGGACACGGGCCGGCAATTATTGTCCGGTTTTCTGAACTTAGAATTAAGATAATAGAATAGGAATAGGAAAAATTTGGGACTTTTAAAAAAGTCTGGTTTTTCGTGAATTCCGGTTTGCAGAGAGTCCGGTATTGGGAGAGTTGACTGTACTTTGCCAATACTCAACAATGCAAGAGAAGTGTGTAAGCAAATAATGAATAGTCGAAAACTTGTAAAAAAACGTGTAGTCTTCAATTGAATGAAACCTCTGTGTAAATGTTGCATGTTACAAGTCAAAAGTTTTACCACTCAGCCAACTAACGCTTGTCAATAGAACAGAGTTTTAGAAGGAAATAATAAACAGTCTTGAATTTGTTTAGAAAAATGAGAGGTCTCACCACAAAATGAGTTGCATCGTAGGTAAGGTCAAATTGAAGTAATCACCAAAATAGAAATGAAGTCAATTTTTTGAAAAATTTAGTTTTAATCAATTACAAACATATTATAATACTTTTTAGGTCAGTTTATTTCATGCAGGAAAATGTCCTTTATGTAGATTTTTTGTGATTTATAGTCATTTAATTGTTTATTCTTACTTACAGTAGTTTGCTTTATTTGCGATTTTCTCAAAACCGTGTGTCCATACATGAAAACTTCAAATGCTCATATCTTTGGATCTACTTATCCAATGAATGTCATTTAAAGTGTAGATTACAGCTTATTTTTATAGTATGCTTATTAGAAAGTACCAATAACTAAATTTTAGATTTCCCTACCATGAGACTCATTTTGTGGTGAGACCTCACAAATATAAAGCATCACAGACAACAACAAATTAAAACAAAATTTTATTTAGAAGGATGGCACGGAGCCAGAGCTCATCGTAATAAGAGTGTTTTTATTTATTTATATTTTATCATGTGGTCAGGAAATAACTAAAATCTAAGGGATCGTGTCAGAATTATCCTGCTGCAGTATAATTCAGTTCAGTGTTAGTTCAGTAACTAAAAGAAAATATTTTAAATTTTAGCAGTTATTTTAAAGTAGTAAGCTAAAGAATGAATTTAGTCTTTCTTTTTGCTATAGAAATCATGTTAATGTTTTAATTTATTTTTAAAATTGTGTAGAAATTATTGTGCTTCTCTATCATAGATACTACAGTAGATCATTCAAGCATTGGGTCATTCCATGTCAATTCACCTTATGGATTTAACCTGACCAACTCCGATTTTGATGAAAATTTGTACATATGAGGCATGACATGGCAAACCCATCAAGTTGTCGCAAAGTACCAAAACAGAGGTCATATTAAATCCCAATTCTACGTTTTATGAGTTTTAAAATGAGGGGTCATTTGTCAAAATTGGACATATATAACCAAAGTTATGGGACAAAATATACACAAATTTCTCTTGTATTTCTTTATATTTCCTGTTGTTTATTTGCTCTTATCTCAATAACTTCCAACAACTTGGTGGGTTTGCCATGCCTTGCCTCATATGATGGTTGTGAACCCAGATGGTCAATCCTGAATTGTGTGAATATAGGTCATTAATTTGGAAGATATAACATACCCATATTTGTCAAAATTGGCCAAATGTGGTGTGGCCCGCAATCCCCCTCTCCCCTACTTTTATACCTTAATCTCGGTATACTCTACTATAGTTGACCAATAATAATAAAGCTAATATTTCTGGAAAAAAAAATGAAGAGAAAAATCCAAATATTATACTTTTTTAGTATTTTTAACAATATCAGATGTCACTGACCTTTTTACCTTTTATTTGACCTTGTAGATGAGGTGCTGTTGTGGAAAAGTTTTTCTGGAAAACATCCAATTTATTGGCTACAACGAATGCCCATACATACATTTAAAGATTGGATTGCAGTCATAATTTGGTAGTTAAAGACCTTTTTTCAATATCAGGCAGGCGCAGATCCAAGTTTGGAGCCCACCTGACGCCTTCCCTTCTGATTGTCGGGATATTATTTGTAGCCGAAAAATTGTTTGTACACGTTAGGACCTTAAAAGTATACCAGAGAACATACACAGATAAGAGCTGGGCCTGGATCAACACCATCATCGATCTGTTGTTAGAATCTTGCATAAATGTGAGGTGTCGTGACAAAATGAGTCATGTTTATGCCAGGTCATTTTGAGATTCACAAAAGTTGTCATAATTTCACAAAAATGAGATTCTTGTTGATTTGTTGAGTTTAGTAATTGAATTTTATGATTACAAACTTCCTGTTTATGCTTATTTACAATAAACATGTTTTGAACTACATTTTGTAAAGGCTGTTTTTCAAAATTAATGGAAAAACATACAGGAAGTCAACAGTTGTTTATATTTAAAGTCGATTTTCTCCAAAGTGTGTTTTTATACTGTATAACCATGTTTTAAACTGATTTTTCTCTGATTATACTGAAGCTATGAACCTCATTTAAAAACCAATTTAAAGCTTATAATCTCTTCTATTCAAATACAACAATAACT
>JAOTQE010027045.1:0-10453 GCA_025631205.1 Nesometra sesokonis
CCAATATAAACCATGTAACATATCAGATTCCTGAGATACAATTATTGGTCATGTTAGCATAGGTCAATGACCTTTGATCTTGTAAAAAAGCACTTTCCCCACCCCCTACCCCACCTAACTTTTTTTTGGTAAATGTTGACACACATACCTACTCAAATCAGTTAAAAAACCTTTTCATAGAATTTGTTCACAGATGAATCCTAATATAGGGATACTATTAGTACATAGTATGCAACAAATACAATCTGCGACGTGTGAACATTTAAATGGCAGGGAACACTCGTAGGGACCTTTCTTATTTTTCGTAAACCCCCCTTTGTCAGGGCGCTCCCATTTAAAATAAAATAAAAAAAATATGAATAAAAGACCATTAAGAAAACCTGTTTATAAAACGACATAGATCCCCCTTTCTTTTTGATTTGGCGTGTTCTTAAACCTATGACAATTTTATATGTAATACTAATGTTAAAAGGTCACCATTAATTATAACATTTGATCTTGGTTCCTCCAATAGAGACTACAGAATACAGTAGTATACCTATATAATGTAGTAGCTGAAGTTGGTGCAGAAATTATAAGGTGGTCCTTAAATAGGTGTAAAACAGTATTGGCAGGATTTTTTAGTAGGTAGGAAAAGTTATCACGAGTAGGTATAAGCCTATCCATAATGTTTTATTGTAGGTTATCTTGGTTCGTTATTACAATAGGTATCTTCACCCTCATTACGATTACCAATTTAACCCTAGAATGTACCTATTCGAAACAAATAATTATACAAACTTACCCTGATATATTGAGATATATATTATCCTACTAATAATGAATTATATTCAATATTATGTCCTCAATATATAAAAACACAGATAATATCACAATTGATATATGCACTGGGTTTCATAATCTAGATAGAATTATGATATAAAATGGGCGAGGGTTGATGGCATATTCCAGCAGTGATGTCAGAGCGTGTTGTTGGTAGAATAATAGAGTCATTGATGCATGAGTAGAGTGCTATTGAATCGATTGAAAGGCAGACTTGCAACACAACAATGTTAAATCCTAGCCTAACACTAGACCGAGAATTAGTGTATTGTAAAGGTAGTGCATTCAAATAGGGAACCACTTTCCGAGAGTGACGTCATATTAGATAATAGGTGCGATACTTACCATGGATTATTTGATCGGAAAGATAGGAAAATTATCAAAATAAAGCATGGAATTATCTCAAATCATCATAATTATAATAATAATAATCATCATCATCATCACCCCAACAATCACAATCATCATCATTTTTTTACTTAGATTACCACATAATTCATAAATTTATATGCAAAATGTATGAAAAAACCTGGTCAAAGTTCAAAAGTGTTTCTTCCGGTCATTTTTTGGAAAAAAAAAGTTCCATTACAGTAAATACAAATATGTATATTCCGAAAGGTTTAACACCAAAACAAAGTAGCTATGACCATTACTTGCAAA
This sequence comes from Nesometra sesokonis, assembly GCA_025631205.1. Classification (NCBI taxonomy): domain Eukaryota; kingdom Metazoa; phylum Echinodermata; class Crinoidea; order Comatulida; family Antedonidae; genus Nesometra; species Nesometra sesokonis. The sequence goes on from JAOTQE010027045.1 coordinate 1,483, forward strand.
GATATAGGGAATTTGACTCCAATTCTCCAATTCACTCCTGTATAAATTCACATGTAAATAATTCAGGTCAAGGTCAAAAGTACCATTTCCTGCCATTGTGTTAAAAATCTTGTATTATATGAAATATAAACACGAACCTTCTGAACATTTTGATGTGAAAATCAGGGGCGGATCCAGGATCCGCCGAAGGAGGGGGGAGGGGGTGGGGTCGCACGTTTCCATTCGGGTGGACGTGGTCGTTACGTTTTTTCTGGCGAGCAAAATAAAAAATTTGGACCCGGCGCACCTAATATAAGGGGAGTGGGGGTGCGCAACTGCGTTTTGACGATAATAAGGGGGGAGCCCCCTAAATCCGCCCCTGAAAATCATTTCTCTACGTTCATTAGTTGCAATGTTACGGTAACCGTAGGCCATTCACACCTAATTTGCATATTACTTGTAAAATATAAGCTAATTTGCATATTCAGAATTTGTCAAAACAACTTTAAGTAAAAAAAATTAAACTTACAAAATTGGCCTAATCCTCCATTTTTTCCACTCAGGACTGTATCTCAGTTTTGATCCGCCAATATGAATGGTAACAAGTCGATCCGACAATAAGACGCGGAAAGCTGCGCACGGTATTGATAAAATAAAGCTAATCCTTAATACCTTTGTACATGCATTCAAGCATTAGATTAGTATTATTGTTTGAAGTCTAAAATACAATTATATTTACTGATTAGGCCAAGCTAGCAGCAATAGTCAGTGTCATTCACCAAGTGTGCTTGCACTAGCCAACAAAACCAGGCTAGTAGCCCTATTTTCCAACAGCCTAATATGTACACAAGACGATTGAAGTGTACTGATCAAAAGCTATACAAGCAAGATCAGCGACCATATGGAGCGGTTCTGCGTTGAGCTTGTTTTTATAGCATTAACATTGCCTGCTATGCAAATTTCACATTTCTGTGACTACCCCGAGGCGAAATTTGCCGAGCGTAGTAGCCTGAGGCGTTTTGCATAATCAACAATTGGAAATAATATATTGTATACAGTTTTAACAGCGAAGTAAGCAATAACAAGTGTATTTATAACGTTATTCTTTATTTCAATTTTAATGTTAATTTATTACCAGTTGATAATTAATTGTTTCACATCTCGTAGATATTTAAATGACACCCATACAATGCTGGTTATTAGACATTATATATGGAAAGAACAAAACGTAAATAGTCACAAACGTGCGTGACGAGACCGACAGACAGACAGTCAGTCGGATCCATAAATTTGTAAAGTGCATGGGATGCCTACTAGGCCTATCACAGCCCATCATGGTTGTGGTTGTGGTAAGAAACGTTTTGAATTTGGAACTTCACGATGCTCGGAAATGACATTCTTTTATATAAAAAATGCGTGTCAACAATTTAACGACAATGAGACTATTACCCCCGAAAAAATATTGGTACGGTGCCCGCTATACCTTCCGTAACGGTTCCGCCACCCATGTCAATATCTAAATAGGCCTACTGTAACTGTTTGTCGAATTTACAGGTACTTCAAATTTCTGATAGTGTCGGGACCGACTATATCTTAACCATTCATAGGGTTGGTGCTGATCCCAGCTTGGGGTCAAAGGTTATTAAGTGGTCATGTCTTAAAGTAGTTGAAAGTCTAATGCGATTTAATCTGGTCAACAAGAACCCCATTAACACCTCCAACTCCTTCCACCCTGGGCTGGAGGTCACTGGAAGGGTCAAATGGTCAAATTTAGTGCACTGATCATGAATGATCTTTAGGACCTTCTCACGTCATTCGAAAGTTCCAAGTGCGATCAGGATTCATGAGAGATACAGTAGAACAACATGCCGTAGGTTAGGATGTAACATTTTATTATTACCGGTTTAAATATACAAAACGTTAGATTGTAAATAAATCTAGCTTCTTACGGCGTTCTATAAAAGTTTAGTTTAGATTGAACCAATTGTCCGGAAATAATATAGTATGAAGTGCAAGTATAAGATGTTTAAATTGAAAGGTTGTTTTAGTATATCCCTAATTAAAAGATTTTTTTTTTCTGAGATCAAAACACAGTATAAGGTTAGGCCTATGTGTCGTTAGAGTTCGGCACTTTATAAAATGTAAAACTCATTATGCCACTGAGCTGTACTAGCGCTGGAGTTTAGTAGAATTTTCACAAGGCCGACATTTTGTTGGACTTAGATCCAGATCAGATCAGTCCAGTATATGAAATCGAGAGTACTCCCAGGCAGAGGTCCCAAGTTTAAGAAGTGAAAACTCAGGAGATTTTTATGTCGATCAAATGCAATGTGCGACGCGTCATAATAAAAAAACAACACAGAAAAATACATAGCAATATGTAAAAATATCTATATTATTATATATAAATTTTACTTAAAACTGAGCAGAGCTGGTATTCATTTGAGGACTCCCGATTTTGCTCCTACGCTAGGCCAAGACCCACTCTAAATATTTTTGGGAGACACTTAAAATATTCAGGAGGGCGGGAGATGATTCAAAAAATCAGGAGACTCCCACCATTTTCTTGGACTTGGGACCTCTGCGCAGGTTCTCTATTGGGAACAGAACCCGGTGATTTCTGATCGATTCCATCACTACAATCAAAGTAAAAGTCAGTAGAATATATCTCCCTGCTATAAAGTTGCTAGCCTTGGAGCTAATATGTTGTTTACATATAGAAGACATATATTTTCCTGATCCCATAAAAACTTGCATAGTGTCTCTATCCAGACCCGTATCCCTTGGTTTCGAATTAATATTAAAAGCCATTATGCCGCTGTGCTAAAGGACTATTACTAGTCCGGGAGCAAACAGACTGCTGTTCACCAACTACAGTAACTAGAAAGAAGAACTTCAGTTCTTCATATTGCTAATCGAACATGTAAGTTCAGCTCTGTTGTAGGTAGGTCAAGTGAATTTTGGCAAATAATTCGCTTGTACATAGTCTGTATCTAGTTGTAGAAGGGTGCCGTTTACACACTTCTTGTATAGATTGACGGTTCCTTTTTCATTTGGTTCAGATACCTCTTCTTGAACTTCACAAGTTTCCACTGGCCCGACAACTTCTATAGGCTTAGGTTTCAGTTCATCGAATGTCTCTGAAGGTCCGGTCTGCCGTGGGAGCGATGCTGATTTGTATTGCCTCAAAACAGTTGGAAACTATCAAGGAAACAAAACAAGAAAACTTAGATGGTAAAAAAATACGTTTATAAAACATTCCTTAATGGAAAGCTGGACACCGGACGAAAGATCTTTTTATGAAAGATTGGGGCGCAATTTCAACAACAGCGTTAGAACGTAACACGATTTGATTGGTTGGATTAAGGAATAGTTGGAGCAACCATGGAATTGCACTTTGGGGCTATGTATTCTGTGGAAGTTCACCATCTAGCCGTTAAAATAATACATCTATGGCTTTAACCAACCTGAACTTGAACCTTACCCATTGCGGTAGCCGAAAACGTCTTCGATGTTCATATGAACGTGTGAACTTCACAGCAGCGACTGATAAGACCAAGATGAAGATAACAATGCAGGTAAATACAGTATGGATTACAGACCATCGTGCATCTAAGAAATAAATACATAAGCATTGAATAATAATTACAAGAGCAAAAGCAATTGGCGTATGAAAAGTGCCCTAGGTCGACAGAGGACCAAACATTTTGCGGATACAATATTCGCGTATCTATTTCTGATGATTACAGGTAGGAAGGAAATACACTGACTTTGCTTTACTATTAAAACCATTATGAGGATTTGAATACTTAAAATTGTATTCGTTTCCTAAAAGAGTACCACATTTCTGATGGGCTCTTACTAGAAGTAAAATATTTTCCAATCAGTCCAAAATTATCCACGGCCGCTTGTGATGTGACCGCTTACGAGAGATACAAAATGCACTAACTAGATAAGAAGAATAAATGGGTTTTCAATGATTCCTTGGTGTCCGCTTACGAGAGGTGTCCGCACAGGAAGTTACAGCTGCATAATACAGTATTGTTACAATATACTGCATTTTCGTGCCGCACCAGGCAGATACGAACAAGGGACCAGCGATAAGGAACAGTGTGTTGCGGTAGCATATACTTCAAAGGGAAGGGAATTATAAAAATGAAAAAGTACCAAGAAACAAACGTCTAGAAAACCTGATTAAATCGCATAAACAATAATACGGCGCATGCGTTGACACCAAATGGGCACATGTAGTCAATTAATGACGCCTAGCAGAGTCTTGGAGTCAATAAGAATTCACTAAATTAAAAAAATGTTCTTTTCATCAACTGTTTTACGCTTACGAATTAGAGACAGCTGTTAACTGAGTGTAATCCACATAGGTGAATGGTAAAGTGTACCGCCACCGACATATTTATGCATCATGAGTTCGTGGTTCAAGTGCCGAATCTGACAAATTAAAAACGCTTTTTTTTTCAAAACTACATTATTGAGGATCGATTCCTTTAAGGCTGATGTTCAATTTTAGCCTTAGCTTGTCAGAATATTTTTTTTATATTTAGTACTCGCTAATTACGCATGAGATGGTAAGAGTGTGTTTTATCTATAAACGATGGCATTGCGGTTTCCAAAATAAATTGGAAGATTATTGCGGATTAAATAAATTTAAACAACTAAAATAGGAACAAGTTTGGTTACAGCGCTTTTTTTTTGTAAAACAAATATTTATTGTCAACTTGCTTCTTAACGGATGATGAACTCTCTATCAGTAGAAAATAAATTCCCTATCTGTTAAGTGATTCACTTTTTTCGTTTTCTTGCATGAAGTATATTCATCCACATTATTCACTGATGAGACGAGCTTGTCTCACAGGTCTTATGGTTGGGTTATAGTTAGTTTTATTGCTTAAATCTGTGTTATTTTGTTTGGTTAATCACTTTTTATTCCTTTTAGGCGTTATTGACGTCCCATACTCACTTTTTGAGACTACTGTAATTGACTGACTGTGATTGTTGGTGGCGCTGCATAAGTTACATAATCAATCAGATCGACTTGGAGCAAGTCTATGATGAGATCACAGCACTGTTTGTGTCTATTGAAAAAAATGAAATAGCATACACTTACCCTCATTATAATCTTCTTGTTTTTTGTCATTAGAAAATGAATCTTCTGATATAAAATGATCATCTGATTTAGTAGAAGAGGATATAGGCCTCTCTTCAAATAGGTCTATATATATTAGTCCATTCTTCTCAAGAAAAGTCACCGTGTGTGGCTCAGGGCTTGGTCTTCCCTTGTATATCGATGTAACATTTACTGCATAGATTGCCTCAGGTTGAAGGTTAACGTTTGAAATCATGTATTGGTGGTTAGCTTGAAGTTTATGTTGATCAACAATCTGGTAATGAAATGTTGCTAGTTAGAAATAATTATAAACAAAAAAGGGGTGGATTTAGGGGGCGCATCCTGGCCCCTCCTAAAATCGGTTGCACCCCATTTTATTATGTGCACCCTCAAAATTGACCTACAAAATTACGATAAAGCTCTCAAAAACGGGGCAAATAAGCCTTTTTTTCTTGCTTGTCAAATTAGAAATGGGGAACACGCCCACCTCGGTTGGAAACTATAGTGTGCGGCCCCGCATCGACCAGAGACCAGCGATAAGGAAAAGTAGTGTTGTAGCATATACTTCGAAGAGAAGAAAATTGAGAAAAAAACTACCAAAAACAAACGTCTGAATACCCTTTTTAAATCGCATAAACAATAATCCGGGGCATGCATTGAAACCAAAATTTAATGGGCATAATGTGTAGTCAATTAATGGCGCCTAGCGGAGTCTTGAAAGCATTAAGAATTCACTAACTTAGAAAATGACCTTCTCAGCAACTGATTTCCGTTTACGAATTAGAGATAGCTGTTAACTGAGAATAACCCCCAAAGCAGAACTGTTAAGTGTACAGTCACCGACACATTTAGGTATCATGAGTTCGTGGTCCAAGTGCTGACAAATTGATAACACATTTTTTTTCTAATCTACATTGATGAGGACTTAGGGAGCGCATCCTGCCCCTCCTAAAATTGGAAAAGTGAGGTTGCAACACATAATTATTAAAAAAATTAAGATAAAGCCCCCCAAAAATGGGGCAAATAAGCCTTTTTTTTTCTTTTGCTTGTCAAATTAAAAATGGGGAACACGCCCATCTCGATTGGAAACTATAGTGTGCGCCACCACGCATTGAAATCACATATGAATAACTGTACCTTACAGTGGCGGATTTTAAGCCTGTTAACCCCCCTAAAATTGACCCGCAAAAATTGTTATAGGTCTAAATAACGGCAATCTACTAATAAAAATAGATGCACAGCGGCTGTATGTGGTGAGTCCTAGAGAATAAGTCATCCCTGTTAATCCAAAACAAAAGCAGGTTTAAGCAGCTGTTTTTTTTTGTCAAAACGAAATCGTGTTTTAAGTCCCCCTCCCAAATCACAAACCTGGATCCACCCCTGCCTTCTATATAAGGCGCTCGAACATCCTAATCACCCCCTAAGTATGTCGCTGACAGCAGAGAAATGGGAATCTGGTGAATTCAGGACAACAATACTACTAGTAGATAAAGAAGGACCTTGTCATGCACATGACTTGACACAGAATTTATCAATTATAGGCCTAGATCATTCCTTCCTTGTGTAGACAGGTGTGGGCCACGACCTTCTGAATACAGATGATATTAAGACATTACAAATAGAGTATTTTTGACCTAAATATATGAAGAAGAAACGGTAGCTGTGGAGGTGATTCGCGTATGATGTCTAGTGATTGACTACAACCTGGTGGACGCAGATGATGGTGTTAAGACATTGCAAGAAAAAACATTCCCGACCAAAATTTTTGACAGAAACAGTCACTGTGGAGATGATTCGCGTATTAGTGGTACCTCTAGGAATCTACCACAACCTGGTGGACGCATATGATGATGTTAAGACATTACAAGAAAAAAATTCCCGACCAAAATTATTGACAGAAACCGTCACTGTGGAGATGATTCGCGTATTAGTGGTATCTCTAGGAATCTACCAAAACCTGGTGAAGGCAGTTGATGATGTTACGACATCACCCCAAATAATCTTGCCGACCTAAAGATCTGACATAAACGGTCACTGTAAGGCGATTCGCGAATTAGTCATGCCACTAGGGCAGAGCTTCCAAGTTTGAAAACCAGAAATCCTGGAGATTCTGTCGAGTGGCAGTTAAGATGAATGCAGAGCTCCCAAGTTTGAAAACCAGAAATCTGGAGATTTTGTCAACCAGTATTTGTTTTGGGGTACTATATTGGCATCTAAAAGTGAAATTAAATGAACATCAATGCTTTGATTATTACGAATATGTGCTAACTATGTGGTATAATTATTGACAAACTGACCTTCAAAATATCATTTGGTGTCCACATACATAAAAAATACTACACATGTTTTAAATTGCTAATTTATCAAAAATCCTACAGATAATCAACATGAAACATTCAAATTCCTGCTAGGGTCCGGCCACAGCCTGGTGGACGCAGATGACAATAAGGCATTACAAGACCTAACACAGAAGTGGTCGTTGTGAAGATGGCGTGTACAAGGTTATGATATCACAAGAGGTCGGCCACAATCTAGAAAACACAGGTGACTATACAAGAACAAGCATTATCGACCTACACACACTGATAAGATCCATGTGGAAACAAAGGAAGTCTGCCACGGTTAAGTTCGAGGCACCGGGATGATGGTACTTATGACTAATTTGACTCAACAACTCGGCTTCAGCGTAAAATAAAGTGAAAACTAAAATAAATATGAATACCTCTAATCCCATTCCTGTAATCCTAATGTCTACCTCAATATATGGTATGTTGAAGTCATCATTGTCTGCTCGCATCGGGATACTCGTACCTTCTATAATATAAGGTGTTTCAGGAAACAGCAACTGAAATACCAGAGTGTCATTGTTAACCATTGTGATGCTATTTATATAAGGAGCACCAATGATACCTAAAAAGAGTAGAATACAACATTTAAATAAGATTATTATTAGTCCAACAGATTAGCACATTAATTGAGCACTTTGAGGTAAAGCATGAAATTTGGCACAGTGTTTCTGTATCACATAAGGGTAATTTTAGGCTAGAGACCCTATTGCGAATTGACTTCATTTGGCCTTGGTAATCATTTGAATTTCGGTATAGGGCAAACCAATGTTTTCTTACTTTTGCTAGTTAACCTAACTCAAATAAAATACAAACAACTCTTTTTTTATATTAATAGGAACAATTTACATGGGAAAAACACCTGTCGCATGTCAATACATTTTCAATTAGCTAAAATATTGCAAATTATAGAAGAAAATATAGAGAACCCATATCTCTGGGACCACTGACCATAGAAAGTTGATTGTTTTACCATCGTAGTTTATATTTACTCTAATGGAACATTTTTTTAGCATACCGAAAATGCCATATTTGACCTTTGACCTCATTTGTTATAATTTCCATTGGAAAGATACTAATGTTTACAATGCAGCTCAAAGAAATTGTAAAATAAATTATGTTTTTATTATCAGATATTGTATTACCATATATGACGTGAAGTACAAAATAAAAAATATTTGCACACTTTCTACACCTGTTAATATAAGCAAATTAGATAAAATATGCAAATTAGGGTCAAAACATAAGAGTACTCATATCTCAGGAATCACTGGTCGTAGAAGGCTGTTTTTTCACTATCTGACTCAGAACATACAAATTTATATTCACTCTAATGGACATGCCTGCTAATGGACCTTTTTTTTCTTAAACTAATTAATGATTATTGTTCCGAGAGTCAAACAATAAAATACGGGGTACCCCAAGGGTCAATTCTTGGACCTCTGCTTTTTTTGATATTTGTAAATGACATATTTTATATTGTGAATGATGTAAAACTTATTATGTTTGCAGACGACACTAATGT
>JAOTQE010027056.1:0-10453 GCA_025631205.1 Nesometra sesokonis
ATCACTTGATGGTTGGAATTATCATCTGCTGTTTGACCAATCAGATGACTGGAATCTATGTATGAGTTATATAATATGAACTAATGCATATCACTATAAAAATTTGCATTTGTACAATCAAAAAATCTAGTGTGCACGACAAACTGGACGGACTGAAAGGAAATTTCTTAGATATATAACACCCTAAAGCATTCATTATTGCAAAAGAACAAATTAAATTGTGTTTGGTACGCGGTAAGAAAGTTTAAAATATCGGTCGGGATGTTACGTTCATCAAAGCGCGTATGTAATAATACACCGGCATTATAACTCTTGCTATATGATATATATGTGGAAAAATGCTAGTTTGTAATGATTGGGAAACACTGTAATTTTATATCTTCCTTATTAATAATGACGTTGATGACGATAGTGAAGAATGATTTGTTGAAGTTCGGATTTCTACTGGATATCAAAAACAGAAATTGCTATAAATTTAAAATTGCATACAGAAGAGTTTATCAAAAGTTCAAAATTAATGGGTAAATCATATTGTGAAATTATGTAAAATTCCATTGACTTTCTTCTATTATTGTAACTCATCTCTCATCTGACACCCTTCTAAAATCTACTGTATATAAAAACTGAAATTGCTATAAACTTAAAATTGCACGCAGAGCGTGTTTCTAGTGAGAACAAATAACCAAATTTGTTAAGACAAAAAGTATATGCGTCCGCTTATGGGAGGTGTCCGCTTACTGAATGCATTGATAGATAGGAAAAACAAACAGGTCTTTGAATTAGTGTCCATTATGGGAGGTGTCCGCACAGGGAGTTTCAACTGTATCTCAAAAAATTAAGAAAAATCCTACTGTTACTCTTTCCTTTATCGTGACTCATATGGAGTATTGGTTTTTCCTCTCCAAAAAAAAAAAAAAAACATTCTAACTCTGTTAGCACCTTGCATACTTCTTGTGGAAATGCATTCTATACAAGTTTTATCTTTAAATAGATTTGGGAAAAGTCAAAACAGAAGGCAGCTATATAATTCAAACAAATTTGGCCTAAAAGTATCAGTAGAGAAAGTCCAACAAGTGACTGGGAAGTCCCAAGATTTCCAGATGTATACACAGGCAGTTTTCCCCAAAATATGCTAATGTTAATCGCGATAGTCCCGACTTTTTTGTAAACAAATTGAAGTGCGCATGCGCTATTACTCGCATAAAACGTTACTAACATTTTCCTGAGAATATTAAATCTGGAAATACTATGGTTGTTAGCACAACTCCTTTGACTTGAATAAATGAATAAATTATGATGTCATCTGTTAAAGCCAAGGTTAACATATTTTGGGGAAAACTGCCGATACTGTAAAATATCAAATAGTCTGCATTAAATCAAAAATTGGGTCTCCTATTCATATTACACAATGCTAAAGAATATAATATGAAACTATGGATTTTGAAAGGTTTGTGTTTGATAACTTATCAAAAGTCATTAAAATTATCTGTTCTAAATTGACTGATCTTTCCATTTATGTGAATTTTCTTTGTATTGTGAATTTGGGTTTTAACCACAGTTCTTTATACTTTACCATTTTTTCAACATATTTTTTTGGAATTATTTTGTCTAAATTTTGTGAAATTTATCTTTTAGGTCACAATTAATTGTGATACTAATCCTGGAGCTCCCCTTTAAATAAAAAATAAGAAGAATAGTGCCCTGAATGAATATATTACCTTACTCAGGGGCGGATGCAGACGTTTTGAAAACACGGGCCCAGGGGGGAAGCTTGAGAGTCAAAGTTTGATGGGGATCCCGGGGGCATGCTCCCCGGAAAATTTTGGTCTTTAGATGCCTCAGGGGCATTTTAAGGGGTCAATTCTTCCTGAATATTGTTGTTTTATAGACAATGTTAATAATATTTATATATTTTACTTTCCAAAAGGGAGGGGGGGGGGAGATGGGGGCCAGCCCGGCCTCCTTAAATCCGTCCCTGTTACTGAATGAAAATATTGCCTGAAATCCCAGAGGCTGAAAATTTATCTAAACTATCCACACCAAAGTATTTATTGCACAGCATACCATAATACAAACTTGGCCCTATACAATTTCAAAATGGTCTTAATTTAAAATGGGAGTATTGGATTAACATTTGTACCAATCAAACGCTGATATTAGGGCATTAAATGAATCTTATTACAAAACAGGAAACATACTGACATGAATACTTAGTTTGACAGGCATGTACTTCCTGTCTTTGACAGTGAAATAACCAGGTAGCTATTTATACTCCTGTGTGTATAGGATAAAGATTGACATACAAGAACTAAATTTGACACTTGTACAATGCTTCCTGTTTTTATAAACAGCATAACAAAATGAAGTAATCACTCAGTTATAACAAGACCAGGTAAACACTTTAAGGTGTTGGGTAGAAGAAGGGAGGGGATTAGGGGTTAGGCCCAGCCCCCACCTAAAATTTGCCTAAAACATTATTTATCATTCATATTTGCTGTAATGAAAATGCTACTGCACAGTTTTCCCAGTCCCGTAGCTAGGGGGTAAGATGGGTGCATACTCACCCCTCCCCCACATCCCCTCAAAAAGATTAAATCACATCTATTTTACCATCAGAAACCAATACACACTGTATGAAGGCAACCAGGATTTAATAGTAGACCATGAGAAACATACCAAATTGACAAAATAACTCTCTTTATTTTTTATTTATTTTTTGCTTGTCATATTGAAAACCTAGATGTCCTCACTGGCGAAACAGCTGGTCCAAGCTATGCGAATTCACACCTCCCCAATTTTAATCCTTGCTACGGGCCTCTAAACACTTATTACCCCCCTCTCACAATTGATCGTAGATGGTTTTCAGATAGGAAAGCAAAGGTCACAGTAGCTTTTACTTTAACAAGGTAACTCTTTACACATGTGTTCGATTTACTTTTGACAGTAAGCAATCTGTCATAGTAACAGCTTTGCACTTCCACAACAAAGTGCAGTATACACTTCCTGTGTATGGTAGATGTGAACAGCAGGATATCGGAGTGTCAAAACAAGTGTTTAATACTACTGTATTGTGTTTTGGTTATATCATGCCAACATCAACTCACTTTACTACCTTTAACTTTTTACCGCTATCTAATTGTTAGGTCTGCACGAAGCAGACCTTAAACCCCTTTCACACAGAACTGTAAACTGGGAATATTGCGGTAATTTGCAAATGCCAGCTTTTGTGTAAAAGGGTACTTTCCATTCAATGCCGGCACAGTGCCAGCATTCATTAGACCGCCTCAGACCCTAGACACTGTTATATTACCGTCACTGCTTTATGCAGGATGTGTATGAAAGTGTCCGCAGTGTAATGCCTGCTTACGCAGCGAAGTATAACTAAACTAAGGTAAAAGTTGGGAACCTCTATTATTAAGACTGCCATATTTTATGCCTTTTGCTCAGACCCTTTCACACAGGAAAATGTCATATCAGAATTTGACCTTCTATTTAGACCGGCAATAATACCCGCATGGTTATGGTAACATTGTGGTATTTTCTTTGTGAAAGGGGCTTTAGAGGCTCACTTGTTCTTGTTGTTGTTGTGTTGTTGTTGTGACCACAACTTTAAGTATCCAGCATCGCCAGTTTTGAATGGACATGCTTGAAATTTTGTAAACATGAATTAGACCGCTTTCCTAACAAACGTTCATCGCCCTTTTTTAAGTAGCACCCCAGTGTGTCATCTAGACCCACAAAACAAAAAACGCGCTTCATGGGGAGCAGTAAATAATTCCAAGAACTCTAACATACAACTGGACATATCACACACTTAGTGGCGTGGTTGGTTAAGAAAATAATCATTTAACACGACCATTCTAATAAATCAAAGGTTGTGAGTTTGATTCCCGCTGCGGGCAGCACAATAATTAATGTTTTCTTTTTCCTATCCAAGTTTAGAATAAAAATATTGTGTACGTATGAACATTCTGAATATTTAAAAAAGTTTTTAGCTAATTTCTCTTCCAAACTGCTTTTTCAAAACTATATAGTATAATCATCTTTACATTTTTAAGGTGATGTATATCACTAGTGGCTGGTACAGTAATTAACGGAAGACGGCTTTAACAATCCAAAATCGCAGTGAAAGCGCGGACATGGTGAGCAGTCACTCTTGTTGTTGTAGCTTAGTGGTTAACATTATATTATACCAGCCAACTTTTTTGCCACCAATGCGCGAGATAAGCCCCATCACAAGTGCTGGGCCACATTTTCTCCGATTTTGATCCGACAAAAAAAGAGAATGTCATCTGGTCATTTCTGGGTCATTTCCGCCTAAATAACCTTGGTTTTGGGGGCAGGGTTTACGGTATTTTGCTCTATACTAACTTTGTAAAGTTAATTTTTTTTTGCAATTTTAATCTATGCAATGGTAAGAAATTGTTATATTTTATGTTTTTGCTCAAACAGCTACAAATGGAATCTCTACTTATTGTAAATTTAGTGTATTTTTAATTAATTACATTATAATTCATTGTGCATCTGTGCAATATGAAAATAAACAATTACTTAGAGATACTTGAAAAAAAGTATGTTTATTTATTTTGTATAGAGAATAAATAATAATAAATATGGGCTACTGCAAACATGAGAATTTTGTTTAATAACAACTGATTTTTATAACTTATTGCAAAGTAATTCATGTATATAAAATGGAAAAGATATCATTGCTATTCTACTTAAAGTTATTATAATGGCTAGAATTAAATATATTAAAATACTGTACATGATACCTAAATAATTGTAATCCCCTTCCCTACTTCCAAATAAAACAAAATGTAAAAAAGTTTAAGAGATATAGATACAAAAGAATGAAAGAAAACATAAACATGTCAATCAATTTCATAAGAAGTGGATTCTAACTTCCTGTATTTGACTCTAGAATTTTCCATCTTAAGTGCAATCCTCCCTCCCTCTTCCACAATAAAGAATACACACACACAAAAAAAATAAAAAAAACAGACAATGATTAACAACCTAGAAGTTGGAAGTAGACGACAATTCTATGTTTTTGGTTCTAGAATTTTCCATCTTAAGTGCAATCCATCCTCCCTCCCTCTTTCACAATAAAGAATACACAAAAGAAAATTAAAAAAAAATGACAATGATCAACAACCTCGAAGTTGGAAGTGGACGGTAATTCCATGTTTTTGGTTCTAGAATTTTCCATCTTAAGTGCAATCCTCCCTCCCTCTTCCACAATAAAGAATACACAAAAGAAAAATAAAAAACAGACAATGATTAACAACCTAGAAGTTGGAAGTAGACAACAATTCCATGTTTTTGGTTCTAAAATTTTCCATCTTAAGTGCAATCCTCCCTCCCTTTTCCACAATAAAGAATACACAAAAGAAAACTAAAAAAACGGACAATGATTAACAACCGAAGAGTTGGAAGTGGACGACAATTCCATGTTTTTGGTTCTAAAATTCTCCATCTTAATTATAATCCGTCCCATCCCCTTTCTTTCTCCACCCAAAAAAAAGACATCAGTGTGATAATAAAAGATACATAAAAAGAAAACCAAACAAACAAACACGTTCAACAACCTGGAAGTCTGGAATTGCATTTTACCTGTGTAGGAAGTGGATGACAACTTCCTGTTTTTTTTTATTCTAGAATTTTCCAATACGAAACACAAAACACGGACAATGCTATGACCTGATTAATGGAGTCAAAGTCACTAAACTTTTGAGTTGAAAGAAAAGTTAAATCTTGCACTAAAACCACACATCAGATCTCATTGTTGTAAAATCCTAGATTATCACAATGAAAAGTAAACTACTTGAATTTAACAAGATATATAGTTACAGAAATATATTAGTTTTGGAACATGTTTTTTTTTTTATTAATTCATAAATATAAAATATGTAATTCCTTTTCCAGCTTCAAACTGTATTCACCTTTCAAGAAAAGAACCTCAATGGTCACACTAAAAACATGTACAAGAAATATTAAATCTTCAGTTTAAAAAATATATATAAAAAAATGAATACTAAAATTAATGTAAATTAAACTATTAGTTTAAATTACAATTCCCCAGCATATAGTGTCATGTATAGTTATTTACAATTAAACAATTTCCACAATAAAACAGTTTATTAAATTCTTCTCAACCCTTTCCACAAACATCCAAAGTAGAAGTTCCTTTTTCATTAAAAAATAATTCAAAAACTTATTATCAAAATGTAGAAAAAAATATTACATACAATTTTTAACTAAAGAATCATTTATCAAACACAGTAGTACATTGAAATTGGTTTCACTACTGCAACAGAAGAGGAAGTAAAAAGTTTTTAAATTTCAAAACTTTTTTCATGCACTTTCTAATGAAACATTGTAAATGACAAAAATAATAAAATCACCTTCTGATAATTCCCATAAATTATGTACTCTGCGATTTTGTGTGTTTTGTTTGGTTACAGCATTTGTAGTTTTTTTCTGACTTGCATCCAGGCCAGCTAGCCTATCTTCCATTCTGCCAGACACAAGGATATATTCATGACCAATAACGTCTGTTTAACAAAACTTATGACAAGTTTGTGTCACGTTTTTCACACACTCTCTGCACTAGTTCTTTGTTTTCTTCAGCCTATGGCGTCGATGACAGACGATGACGTCATCGCGCCTCACTAACTCCCCAATCACTCTAATGCTTTGGTAATTGCATCACTACTCCTGGCTATTCTTAGAGGTGACATCAACGAAGGTCATCCTAAGGTCGGTACCCTGGATTTCCAGGGGCCTACTACAGCAATCATTTTGTTTTTTATATAATGTATGAAATTGATGTGAAGAGACATGTACATACAATTAAGCTACTCAAATTATTTGCAATATAAGGTATTACACATTCTGTTTATGATTTCTAGTAATAATTTCTGTATGTCTCTAACAAATTAATTCTTGCAAAATGCAATTCCAACAAAATTTATACAGGTTTTTTTTACTTAGAAAGCATAAACAAATCATTAAAAAATTGTTTTGAAAAAACCTTTCTCTTATGAAAGTAACATGGCAAAAATAGATGAGTGTATTTAAATATTTGTTTATGTTTCCACCCTGGAGAATGACAATAATAAAGAATTCTTGCATTTTGAAGGTTTTTGTAGATATTTAGCATTAACCTTAACAAACTTAGGGGTTCAAATGTTAAAATACCAATTGTTTCAAACTAAGCAATAATTTTAATAATGTATTGTAATTTTGCAAGTGACAATGACATTATTTCTTTAAGCAGTTGGCACAGCTGTTACTGTTTGCACTTCCAGTCATGAGTTCGGCAGTCGGAGGCTCACTATAATCGGTTGTTTGTATTCTTAGGTAAAATACATATTACTTCTCTCTACCCAGGAGTATAAGTTGGTAACTAGGAGGTCCTCATTACAACATTGTGGAATAGATTGTGCTCCATAGGCATTTGTTTGAATAACTGGGGGTAATAATTGTGAAGTGCTTAGAGACCTTAGCAATAAGCGCTATATAAATGTCACATATTATTATTATTAAAACATTCTCATAGAAAAACAATTACTATTTTTACAATGACTTTTCCTTTGCCAGTGACAATTATTTCTATGTACTGTATATATTGAGGTTTAAAAAAACATTCTTCAAGTTATAGAAACTGTTTTTGGAGTTGCTACATGTCCCTTGAAATCCCGCTCCAGAGATTTCAAGTCTCACGCACTCTTCGTGAGACTTACGCTTTTAGCATCCACCACACGATCTCAATCATAGCGCTCATTTTTTTCGTGCATCGGGATGCGACAGGATATTTCCCTTTTGTCTTTGAAAATAGATAAAAAATAGTCACTTAAGCATGCACCAGATCGCAAAATTAAGAGCTAAAAATTGTAAAAAGCACCCTAACGTATGATGGGGTCACCCCCTCCAAATCCTTCCCCCTCCCCTCGTTCGCCTCGATCACGCGCATGCACCACACTCTGAGTCATGAAAATCTCACTCATAAAATTTTTGGAACATGGCATCTCTGCAACTCTTGCAACTATATTTCAAAATCTTCTAAGACAACTACTAACAGAAAATTATTAATTCTAGGGAGAGCTACTGTAACCACTCAAGTATTGGACATCATAGTTAGGGTCTACATGTACTGCAGCAGCAATCGACTAAAGGCCGACTGATTTTGATCAATAATTCAAGATAAAGTTTAGTTTACATGGAGTATATGCTTAGTTGCTGTAAATAAATTCTGAAAAGGAAAGATTGTTTTTAGTTTTTATATTTTTCTTATTGCAGTATATTTTTAACATGGTCATCAACATACAGTATGTAGCAGAGCCAAGCCAAATGGAGCATGAGTCTCAAATGCTAGTTTTCCACAATAGGCAGAAATTTAAAAATTGTCAATTTTTTCAAAATTTTATTTTATTTCAAAAATATATAGTTCATACATTCATTTTAAATACTACCTCAACAATTTTCAGATATATGATCAAAATATGTTAAAAAAATGCAATTTTAAAATGACCTTGCTTAGTCAATGCATTTTGATACATAATTTTCAAATGAAGTTTTCTCAAAACTGTAGTACATTTTAAACGTTCGAAATTTGATTGTTCATAACTTCGCAAGGAAACCTGGTATGAAACTGATTTTTTTTTGTAAGTTAAAAATAATAATGTGTAGTTTTATAATCCGACTTGTTCCTCATTTGCACTGGCTCTACCACATATATTGATATCATCTTTAACCTTTGAATCACTTTAATTTGATAATAAACTGTTTTAATGATTTCCCAACAAATAAACAAGTACTTAATAATGCAAATTTAAAACAAATTTCATCAACAAATCAAACAAATTAGATAATTTTAACCCCAAACTTACAAATAGACCTATATTTACTACGTATCTTGATTTTATTAAAATTTGATTTTTTTTTAATTGAAAAGAAAATCAGGTGCGCTACAAATTCATGGAAGGGTAGTAACGCTTAACAATTTTTTATTTGCCCTTATTAAACCCATCATTTGGGGATGGCTGACATAATGGTTGTGGTTGTGGAGAATAGAAATTTGAAACTCATGCTTAACAGTTCCTTTGTATCCTTTGGCAAAATACTACATCTACAACATTACTTTAGGGTATGTTCAGACTCAATGTTTAATTGGAGTGTAGTGTATGCAGCATATGACCATTTATGCCTGAACTAGCTGGTGATTAGTGCAAGTCACCGATGTACAGCTTAACTTGTGCTTCCCGCAAACCCCAGATTAACATAAACAATGGAGCTATGCCTCATACACTTGAATCATTTTGAACTTGTGTTTACGTGTTGACCAATCAGAATTGGCAATTGGTCTGAATTGGCCAATCAATTACAGATGACTGAAAGTCACTGGCAGCAATTTTAAAAATGCTTGTGTTGCATTGCGCCTTGTATCTAAACTCCCTGGTCGTTTTGCCCCAGATTACCTTAAACCTTGCTTACGCTTAAGCCGTGTCGTCTGAACATAACCTTCTACCTAGCTATAAAATGGGTGCTGGCAAATTGCTTTGGGCCTAGGTGCCAATGCAGGGGAAGTAATGTACTACGTCATTCATGTTTTCCATTAAAATAGTTGGAAAGACTGTAAGCCTCAGATGAGCCATGTTGGCTCGAAAGGGATTTATGAGGACTGTTCCTGCAATAGCTACCAAGTGCTCTTAATAGCGGACTGTTAAGGTTGACTGTTAAGTTCAGGTTCATGTGTATTGTAAAATACATACTACCTCGTTTAAGTTGACCTTTTGTTCGTTCCCAACCACCCCTAATAATGAATGTGACGTACAATTACATGAGTTTAATATCAAAGTAACATCTTATAATCGATTGTTTCAAATCCATGAACTACTAAACACACCCAGTAGCAGAACAAGTGTCTTTAAGAGACTTTGGGGATTCGATGTTTCATTCATGTGAAACGGTAAAAAAAACATCTCTCAAAATTAACAGCGCTTATATCATGATTCTATGGCAAAGTCATAATTATCAGTAATGACTGTTGTGAGTGAGTTAACTTTATATGATCCAAGAAAGTGAAGCTTGTCATAAGAAGACGGTTTACAAGCTTAGGTACTTGACGTTTAGCCGGCTAACAGAATGACATACCGTATATTTCGGTGTATAATACGCAATTTTGGTCGCAAAATTCGATGTGCGTCTTATACACCGACGATATAAAATTTGTAAGGCCGAAAATGTAAACTCTCCACAGACGGATAGCCTACACACGCGGACGGCCGTAGGCCTAGGCCTAGCATATTTACAGGAGTTTGAAACACATTTTAATACTCACAGAAAAGATTTCAAAACATATTAAAGTATTCAAGTGGTGTAAAAACTATTTTTTAAACCAAAAATGATTGTTTTAATAAAAAACATTATTATTCTTCAATGTTTTATT
>JAOTQE010027067.1:0-10453 GCA_025631205.1 Nesometra sesokonis
TGAAGGGTTACCGTCACTGTTAATTTCATGTTAATAGGTCTTGTCAATTTTGCTGAAAGCTCTTAACAAAATGTGACGGAAAGAAAGAAGAAAAAAAAAAAAAAAAAAAAGATCTCTTACAACAACAATAGCTGATCTGCTATGTAGCAGATCAGCTAAAAAACAAAAACTTCTACCATGAAATGGAGAAAAACCATAAGTAGACAGAAGAAAATTAACTATATGAAAAAATTGATGTAAGAGATATTCAGGGGATCTCACTATTTTGGAAGGGGAGTATAGAATATTATGGTATAAATCAAAAGTAAAAACACGGAATATGTTGTTCAACTTGAAAATAGACTTATTGCTTACTTCTAGTGATCAGACACAATTATTTCAATATTGATAAAATAAATGACTATACAACAACATGTTGTAAAGCATCAACATGTTTTTAAACTAACAATACCAAACAATGAACAGAGTACAAAATAATAAGATATTCCATCTTTATTTCAGTTGCATATTTGTAAGTCCACATAAAGCGTACCTTAGAACATCACTCCTGTTGTTGTTGTTGTTGTTGTTGGTGTGTTGCGACCACAATAATCTGTAAGAGAAACCTAAAGAAACCTACAAATTCCACTGATTTCAAAAAACATGGATCAATATCTAGGTCTTGTTTGAGGGCGCCGCCTGTGGATTTGAACCCTTATATCTCAGTAACTGCTGGTTGTAGAAACTTGATTTCAATCTTAAATTGTTCAAAACATGCATGTACCTATTAGCTGTAATGAAACAAATTATCCAAAAATGACTGGAAATTATATTTTTGGCAATTTGACCTTTGACATTACATTATCATATCTCCGTAACTAATGGTCATATTAACTCCATTTTGGTTGCAAATCGATCAGGACATGCAAGTTTATATTTGCTGTAATGAGAACTATTTTAAAATAATAATGAGAAATGTACTTTCTGACCTATGACATTTCATATATTTTATTTTATTATTGCTAATTACCAGAAATATTTATATGCTAGGTAACCTAGCAGTTACATTAAAAACTAGGCTTTTTTTAATCGTGGAGAGTTAAAACTTGCATAGAATCAATTCAAATATGTACATTTATATTGACTACAATGAACTTCTATTTTGAAAAATGGACGGAAGTGAGTGATCCTTTGCACTCTATGAGAGATTATTAAACAAAACAAAACTTCTAATCTATATGCAAATTAGCTGTATAATTTATTATGCAAATTAGGATTTCCTGAATTTAATAGTACATATTTAATAACACATTTACTAGGTATTATTACATTTTATATTTGATGAAACTTCTTTGAAGTGTATTGGGCCACCATTATTGCACAGTAGTGATCATGTTTTGAAGACATGGAACTAGTGTTGCTGATGGACTTCATTGGACACAGTTGAGATATTAATTTAGCTTAGTGGTTCTAAACTAATTGTGGTCACTGTGTTTTGTGCTGAACCGTGCAGACTCGCTGGTCCCTGGTTCGAAAACATCACCGCACTCATTGTGATTAGGGTGCTCGAGCACACCACCTCAGAGTCAGAAAAAAATTAGCATATAAATATGAAGAATGTGCCTCGAGCACCACGCGCCCTTCAAAGAAAACAAGCACCCACTTCGGAGCAAATGAAGTATAATGTCAGAGGAAAAGGATCATAAAGTAAAATATTATTAAATATTAAATAATATGGGAATAACATGTTTTTTTTTGCTTGTCAGAATCTGAATGCTACTGTACCTAACTGATTTACCTTTTAATGTATAATATCTTAAACTTATTGTAAGCTTGTACAGTAATTTTATTTTGGTTTCTCACGATCATAATGAAAAACAATGTTTGTTTATTGTTGATCTATGCATTCGTGAATAACTGAAGTTTTACTACAGACTCAGGTTAATGGTATTAATCACACAAGACTGTACTTATTGCTATTTATATAACCCCTTCCCCAAATCTTGAAATTTCCATATTTTTTAAACATTCCCTTACTTTTGATCATTTATCACCTACAAAACGGCCCAATTGTCTGAACTTAAAGTTAAAACATCGCAAATTAAGTAATCCTTAGGAAAGATGAAAGGAATTGATCGCACAAAACAGCACTTATGGCTATTTCTATAATACCAAACACTAAATTTTTTTTTCAAATCTTATTCAACATTATATAAACTTTGACAATTAATGACCTAACAAATATCCCGATGGTTATGAACTTAATGTTAAAACATGGCAAATTAAATAATCCTTAAGATGATACCAATATCAAAGAATTAATCTTACAAAGTTGAACATATGACTGTTTATAATAAATATCCCAACCCCAAAACTTAATTTCTCACTATGACCCTAGACCATTGATAAATGGCACGATTGTTATGCATTTAATGTTAAGACATGGCAAATTGAGTAATATCTAGAATGATATTAAGGTAAAATGAATTGATCATACAAAACTTCTCTTACGGCTATTTATTACCTCTAACCAAAACCTGAGATTTCCATATTTTATCAACATTATGTGATTTTTGACCATTTATGACCTAATAATGTCTCAATTGTTAAAAGATTAATGTTAAAAAATACCAAATTAAATAATCCTTAAAATGATGATTACATACTTCAAAGAGGAATTGATTACTTAATGTGATTATATAATTGTACTTATGACTATTGATATTATCCCTACCACAAAACTTAAATTTTCCTACTTTTTCAACAAGATGTTACCTTTAACCATTTATGACATAATGAAACTGTCCCTATGGATTTAAACAAATTGTGAGATGTCTTATCATCATCTTTTCTGAGCTCTACCCTACTAACATACATATGGCAGAAAATTAGTGTTTTAATGAGGTTGTTCATTTACATAATTTATGTTAATGATATGCATAATTGTAATTCAACAATATGATAATAATATTCTCTGACCATGAAAACATAGGTTTGAACACTTTATTTATAAAAATTAATGACTAGATTCAGAAAAATCCATAATTTTTTTTTTTCGTAATAGAGAAAGCTCATTTGCATAATTGATTTTAATCACATGCATAATTTTAATTTTAAAATGTGATAATATGTTTTTCCCATGAAAACATGAGTTTAAACATTTTATTTATGAAAACTGAATGACTAAGTACAGAAAAACTCCAGAAATTTTTATTTTCATAATGGTGGTAGCTAATTTGCATATTTATGCAAATTAGGTAGTTTCTTGGTTGAAACTCGCATCTGATTTTGGTTATATCATTCAGTACTACGTAATAAACCAGAAACAGCAAAAAAACCCCAAACTTTTGCAATTTGTTTGACTCAAACCTCTAAATCTGCTCACCTTTTAATACAGTTTTTAATACAAATATCATACAAGTTGGCTAGGCGGCCATTTTGAAAATGTAATGAAAAAATTGGAATCCACTTTTTTCTTATTCTGTGATGTTTGTAGATGTGTTTTTAAAGCTAATTTCAAAGAATCTACCCAAAATTTATATTTTTTTAACATAAGCCCACATATTAACAACTTTAAAAGCATCTTGCGCTGCCAGGTTTTGATCAGAAGTTAGTAACTTTTAAGTTTGTACAAATGAATATTCTATTTAATATATATAATTATTATTATAATATAATATATAATTGAATATACTATTTATGATAAACTAAAACATATAAGGAAGATAATTTTTTGGGGTGAACCTGCCCTTTAATATTATTTCAATTGTGGTATGCATTTATCTTTTGGTCTCATTAAAGTGTTCATTATAACAGTCACTGGTCTCCAATTGAATAATAGGCATCATCATTTGACTCAATATGTGAAACCCCAGATGTTCCATGAACACCCATTGAAACACCTGTCTGGTTATACAGCACAGTTGGGGGATTACTACTCTCATGTTTCTTTATAAGAAAGTAAGCCTGAATAAGTACAGTGAGTGCCAGTATGGTGGTGGTGGTTGTTAGAATCATTTCACTTGTACTAACTTTATCCTCTTTAGCATCAATATCATTCTCTTGGTTTTTATGAGAAGCAGTAACGGTGAATGCTTTATCACCTGAGATATCATCTTGGACAGAGAATGTTATCATATCTGAGATATCCTCGTTGACAGTGAATGTTATCACATCTGATATATTCTGAGTACCACTACTCACCCAACACTCAGCAATATAATTACCAGCTGTTAAATTGTTGAAACACATTTTTGTCTTGTTTTCTCTGTACATCAATTTTGGTTCATGTAAATTCCAGTTGTAAACTTTCTCATTTGAACCACCACTGGCTTGACATTTAAAGCAATGTTTACCTAAAGGTGTTTCACACACTGGTGTAGTTTGCACTTGTCATCGAGGAAGAACTTTCAATACTAATGTATAACACCGATTTTTACGTAACGCTTCACCCTGTAAAGTTTTAATACAGTAAAAGAATATGCCCTCTCCAGGATGATATCCAACGAAAGTCTGATTAAAAGGTACTGTTGCACCTTTAATTAAATCAAATGATTGTGTAACATTTCCTTGTCCCTGGATCCATCCAATTGTAATTTTAAATTGATCATGAACTTGATCACTATGAGGCTGTACATTGCACGGGATATGTACTGTATTTCCCTCAATTATGTCCACAAAAATGTTTTGACAGCTTACTCTCCAACCGTAATAATTTGGGTTAGAATCATGATAGACATAAGATGAAGGAAGCAGATAGTAAACACCATCATCATCCTGACATGTATATATTCCTTTATCTTGTTTAACTAATGATATGAACAGCTGACAGTTGACCAAGATAGTTTTTGCTATTGGGTATTTTGTGATATTACGATGTCCAAAACTGGTGACAAACTTTTCACTAGTCAATTTTACCTCATATTTTTTATCTACTTGTAAGACTGCTGTATGTTTCCACTCTGATGTAAAATAATAAGTATAATAATAAGAATTAGAATCAAATAATGTTAGCTCTCCAATAACGAGTCTAACGACAAGCAAACTGATCGCAACTATACAGATCATATCCATAACTTCATCATAAAATACTGCAGACTTTATCATACCAGTGATAACAGGCAAGTGTGTGTGCTCTAGACAAGTATGTTACTTATATTTCCTCTAAACATTTTTTAAAGGTAATACATAATATTTGACGCTTGAGCTGGGTATGAGGATGTTACAGAGATGAAAATAGATACCAAAAATAAGTCGCGTGCAAGCCTGAATTAGGTTTTAGTTTAGAATAACCAAATCAAAACTAATTCTAATACAATTTTACTGATGAAAGTATTACATTGGGCTTTTCATATCACATCTAAAAATCAGTTTTCCTACCTCTTTTAGATGACGTGAACTATGTCATTTTCTAAAAACTAATTCTCATTATAAGCCTTAAGGAGTGGCACTATTCAGTTGTATAAGTTCACTGTTCCTGCATTTGTGAGTGGCATTTAGCTTTAGTCACTACCAGTGGCGGCACTAGGATCTCCCAGACGGCAGGGCAAAACCCCCGACAGGCAGGGTTGTAGCCCCTAGCCCCCCGTAACACCGCCACTGTCACCTACCCCGGTGGTATACACTTGTGCAATGAACTGTGGAGACTCACTCTTTTAAACTTATACCCGATTCAAACATACAAAAATCTTTACCAAATGTAACAAAATGTAACCAAGATATCTCCCGAGTTTTTCCTACCGAGATATCAACGCTTTCGCATGCGTAAGTTAAGTAATGTCCAGTAATGCGAAGGTCATTTAAAAAACCCATTAGATAAATATATTCACGGCAATGCGTACTGGTTGTTGTACTAATTTTATAAATTTTCCTAGGCCTGAACCTAGGCCCTTTCGTTCATGAGCTTGGCGGGCCGGAGTTGGTTATCGCGGACTTCCAATCGTCTTTTGCAGTACTTAAACCATCACGGTAAACATTCAAACATATTCGAAGCAATCAACACGTATTTAGAAACCTCCGTTGTTTCTGACGGTTTTTAATTATTCTAGAGAGGGCATTTTTAATATCACGCCGGCGTTTATTTATATGCCTTCTCCTATTTCCACTCATAATTAGCATTGACAGAAAAGATTCGTCCATATAACGATCCCGGTACAACAACAACAAAACCCCGCGAAAGACAATTGTTTTTTAATCGAGCAGCATTACTGCACATGCACAGAGGTAATATGCATCAGGTAATATCTCGGAATCTTTACCAGCCTATATTCCGAGATTTTCCTAGATTCATTAACAGGATGTTGCATTTACACGCGCTATAAAATGTAACAATTTGTTACATTTTGTTACATTTGGTAAGATTTTTGTACGTGTGAATCGGGTATAATTCTCATTATAAAGGAGTGGCCCTGTTCAGTTGAATATGTTTACTGGTCCTGCATTTGTAAGTGGCATTTAACTTAGTTATTTAATCTGGTGGCATTGACTGTATTGTGCAATGAACTGTGGAGACTCACTCGTTTAAACTAATTCTCATGAAAGAGTGGCCCTGTTTGGTGGTATAAGTTCACTGGTCCTGCTAATTGTGAGGTGTCACCGCAAAATAAGTCATGTTGTACACAAAACCAAAATTGAGTTATTGTTGCATTAGAATATAAGAGATATAAGCTTTAAACAGGTTTTAAATGAGGTTTATAGCTTCAGTATAACCAGAGAAAAATCATTTTAAAACACAGGTGTATGAAAACACACTTTGGAGAAAATCGCCTTTAAAGATAAACAACTGTTGACTTTTTGTATGTTTTTCCATTTATTTTGAAAAACCCTTTACAAAATCATGACAAAATGTTGTCTAAAAACATGTTTATCGTAAATAAACACATAAACAGGAATTTTGTAATCATAAAATCAATTACTAAACTCAACAAATCAACAGGAATCTCATTTTTGAGAAATTATGACTTGTGAATATCTCAAAATGACCTGATGCACAACACGACTCATTTTGTCACGACACCTCACATTTGTGAGTGGCATAGCTTTAATACTATCCTAACCTTGTGGTATTCACTGTGTTGTGCAATGAACTGTGAAGACTAGCTGGTCCATGATGCATCTCCACTCTTACTGTGTTACAACTCATGAGTGCTTTAAAAAATGCAGTAACCTCTTTGGAAATAAGCAGGGGATTGTCCACTGCCCAGACACCAGCAGAAGAACCCTACTGGAAATAAGTTCACTTTTTGACTTCTGTGGGTTATACCTGTGTCTCACAACACTGAAATAATGAAATAAAAAATCTTCAGAGTCATTCACATGGCTATTTTACGAGCCCTCCTGATGCAAACTTGTGACCAGCAAATCTCCACTTTGAAAACTCTGCCTTCCTGTTTTAAGCAAAATTGTTCTCATTACCAAAGAAGAAAGATAGTTTTAAAGATAAACAAAAGTGTTACAACAGAAAATAAGAAAATCAATCTTTATCTTTATTATGCTACAGCTGCAGAAAGCCAATTACAGCTGCTTTGTTCCAAAAATATATAAAACATATATTGTATTAAACAATTAATTGTTACAGTTTTATTAACAATACTGTATGTCATTAAGAAAATAAAAATTTATATTGGGGTTAATATTTTATCGTAGCATATTCCTAATTTTAGAGCAGAAAAAGATAAAATGTTGCGTGAAGGTTGCATGGTGTCAATAAACATATAACGTTCGCAGTACATCACGTATGTAGTTGTAAGCTACTAAACGTTTTGATCAAAGTGCTTCGATCGTCCTCAGGAGTGACGAGGATGATCGAAGCACATCAATCAAAACATTGAGTAGCTTACAACTACATATGTAGATAAAATGTTCATATTATAGATTTTCATACTTGAAAGTACACTTCCAACCAAAAGTACATTGTGGTTTACAAACAGCTTTAGAGAGTGTAACGTACTATAAACAAAACTTTGAATTACCATAAAAGAGTCTGTGACTGACAGAGAGACGTCTATTAATTTACCACTAACAGACTTATATACCATGTAACATGAATTTTATGTATTTGAAGAATGTTTAAGCACATAACATCTTAAAAACATTTGTTTACGTTTAAACAACAATAAATCTGACAGACTGAAAAATTAAATTAAGATTGGACATAATTCCTGCTATCTGCAAATGATCCATTTTGGCCTTTTAGGTTTCATCAATACAGCTCAAGGTAACCAAATTTTGAATTGTGCATTAACATTATTGTTTACATAGTTCAGCAAAAACCACCTATTTATTCTAATTTTATTACAACAGGAAATGTTTAAAAAAACATAAAATTTTTACACTAATTTATTTGCTACGTCATGAGTGAGCGAGAGCTACTATCAGGCAAATATAAGTGCAGTACAGAATTTACATGATTAATGTTCATAGACCAAAACAACTGAGTGTAATATCAGATAGAGTGTACATGGTGGGATTAAGAGTGAGGTTGTAGGACAGGTTTGAAACAAAATGAAACAATAAAAAAAGAATAATAAGAATAAAAAACAAAAACTCCTACCATGAAATGGAGAAAAAACATAAGTAGACAGAAGAAAATTAACTATATGAAAAAATTGATGTAAGAGATGTTCAGGGGATCTCACTATTTTGGAAGGGGAGTATAGAATATTATGGTATAAATCAAAAGTAAAAACACTGAATTATGTTGTTCAACTGGAAAATAGACCTATTGCTTACCTCTAGTGATCTGACACAATTATTTCAATATTGATAAAATAAATGACTATACAATACAACAGCATGTTGTAAAGCATCAAAATGTTTTAAAACTAACAATACTAAACAATGAATGGAGTACAAAATAATAAGGTATTCCACCTTTATTTCAGTTGCATATTTGTAAGTCCACATGAAGCATCCTACATTGCCAGATTTTGATCAGAAGATAGTAACCTTTTAGTTTGTACAAATTAATATTCTAAATATTAAAAATGGTTTTTTTTAATTTTCTCTTCCAAATTGCCTTATCAAAATCTACAAAAATAATCTTGGAATGTTAATGCAACATGTCCTACTAGTTGTAGAGTAACTAATAGAAGACGGCTCTTAATCTGTATCACTTTTGGTCTAAAAAATATGTTCATTATTTCAGTTGAACATATCATGTCTGCTTAAAAAAAACACTTGGTAGATTATAACTTTCATGTTTTATATACCGTATGTTATTAGGATGTAAGCCTGAATATAACAAGTAACGTGTATGGTAGTGGAGAATTATTTCAATTGTGCTATATCTGCATTTATCTTTTTGTCAGTAAAGTGTTCATTCTCAACTTGGTCACTGGTCTCCAATTGTATAATAGGCATCATCATTTGATTCAATATGTGAAACCCCAGATGTTCCATGAACACCCACTGAAACGCCTGTCTGGTTATACAGCACAGTTGGGAGATTACTACTCTCATGTTTCTTTATAAGGAAGTAAGCCTGAGTAAGTACAAAATACCAGTATAGTGGTGGTGGTTGTTAGGATTATTTCACTTGCGCTATACTTTCCTTTATCCTTATTCTGTTGGTTTTTATCAGTAGCAATAACAGTGAATGCTATCACATCTGACATACTCTGAACACCAGCACTCACCCAACACTCTGCTGTATAATTACCAGCTTTTAAATTGTTGAAACATATTTCAGTTTTATTCTTTTCTGTGTGTGTTAATTTTGGTTCATATAAATTCCAGTTGTAATCTTTCTCATTTGAACCACCAGTAGCTTGACATTTAAAGCAATGATTATCATGAGTCTCACAAAGAGGTGTAATTTGTACTTGTAATCTAGGAAGGACTTTCAATATTAACGTATAACACCGATTACGTACAGTACTACCAGATATGCTTTAAGGCAGTAAAAGAATATTCCTTCTCCAGAATGAAAACCAATGAAAGTCTGATTAAAACTTGTAGTTGCATTTTTAGGTAAACGATATGACTTTGTTATGTTGTATCGTCCCTGGATCCACCCAACTGTAATTTCACCTTTATCATAAATTGAATCATATGGCTGCAATTTGCATGGAATATGTACTCTATTTCCCTGAATTATGTCCAACAAATTATTTTCACATGTTACTCTCCAGCCGTAATATTTAGGGTTTGAACTATGAGAGATATTGGATGAAGGAAGCAGATAAAATACACCATTATCATCCTGACATGTATATATTCCATCTTGTTTGACAAATGATATGAAAAGTTGACAGTTGACCAGGATATTTTTTGCTATAGGGTACTTTTTAATGGCACGCTGTCTAAAGTTGGTAGTAAACTTTTCACTAGTTAATTTTACCTCATAGTTTCTATCTACTGGTAAGATTGCTGTATGTTCCCAAGTTGAGTACAGTAGTAATAACAGTGAATGCTATCACATCTGACATACTCTGAACACCAGCACTCACCCAACACTCTGCTGTATAATTACCAG
>JAOTQE010027078.1:0-10453 GCA_025631205.1 Nesometra sesokonis
ATGAGAACCTTGGATTGGTTGACTCACTAGCCTAATTAGCCAAATACGGAACGTTAATCATTACGTCATGTTGCCTGTTATTTTCCATTCTCAACCCACAATCATTCACTATTATACAAGTCTGTATATTAACTACAAACTTCACACTACTAAAACTTTATCATCCATTGGTGGCGCACTTCATTATAACTTACAATAAATATAATATACAGACTTGGGGCAAGTCTAATCTATGTATGGTATTTATGTTATCATGACCAAATGCTACAGCGCCAGTTGTGGTGAACTTGTTTGGAAAAGTGGGTTACCATGATAACGTTTCTTTCATATACTCATGTTTTGCCGTAAATGCCAAACGTATCAAAGAAATATAAAAAGTTATCAAAAAAATAGACTGTAGGGATAAAAAAAAAAATCAAATTGCTAACAATACCATAAAAGGCCCCACTGAAAAAATCACAAATGACCGACCCAAATGTTAAAAAATGTCGTTGGAAAAACAAGATTTTTTTTAGACCTAATAATACAAACTGAATATGTGTTTATTAGCTACAAAACCTGCGTAATACAAAAGTTTATTCCACATTGATTTAATGTAATGAATCTTTTCTTTTCTCCTTAGTGCATCATTTGATTCCACAGTACGGTTATGGGATGTTGATCGGGGTATCTGCATACACACGCTAACACAGCATCAGGAACCAGTATATAGTGTAGCATTTAGTCCAGATGGCAAATATCTTGCCAGTGGTTCATTTGACAAATGTGTTCACATATGGTCAACTCAGGTGGGTATCTTAATATTGGTGAAGATATATGTGAGGTGTCGTGACAAAATGAGTCGTGTTGTACGTCAGGTCATTTTGAGATATTCACAAGAACAGACAGAAAGTGACAATTCCACAAAAGTTAGATTTCTGTTTTGTTAAGTTTAGTTCTTAGATTTTATAGTTACAAACTTCCTATTTATGTTTATTTATAATAAACATGTTTTGAACCACATTTTGTAAAAGTTGTTTTTCAATATCATTGGAAAAACATACAGGATGTCAGCATGTTGTTTATCTTTAAAGTCGATCTTCTCCAAAGTGTTTTCTCATACACCTATGTTTTAAAATGATTTTTCTCTGGTCATATTGAAGCTATGAACCTCATTTAAAAAAAACAATTTAAAGCTTATAATCTCTTTTATCCAAATACAACAATATCTCAATTTTGGTTTTCTGTACAATACAACTCATTTTGTGGTGACACCTCACATATCGGGTTCACACTAGGGTCAGTTAATCAAGATAAGCCCAATTTGTTAATTTAACCGATAGACTTTAGTTTGAGGACAGCCATTCAAGATCCGATAATCACCTTACAAGATTTGTGTTAGGACCACCTTGATAATTTTTTTAGTCAGATATTTATAATTATCCGGATCAGAAAATCAAATGAAGTAGTGATCATTATATTATCGAGATATTTGTAACTTAGTTTTTGTGTGTGCTAATTAATTTTAATGACAAACTGTCAGTTGTAAAAATTAATAAAGGGTTGCAGAAATCACAAAATGTTGCATAATTTTTTATAAAGTATGCACATTCATGCATGGAGAAAATACAAACTAGTCTTTTTCCTCCATGTACTGTACTGACCAGCAGCCAAAATACAGTTGAACCTCCCTTAAGCGGACACCCTCAGGTACAGAAAAAGTGCCCACCTATTGGAGGTGGCTGCTTACAAGAGAGTTATAATACAAGTATATACTGAAATGAAAAGCTCTGTTTAAAACTATGGGTCCCAAAGTGACTGCAAAAGTACCATTTGCTGAGGGGCGCATGTAAATTATTGCCGTGGGCAATGTTGCCTTGCAAGCACCCAAATTTAACGAGCCAAATCGTCAAAGTTGAACTCTACCAGCACCGAGTCACATCAGATAGCGCCATCTGGTGTTGAAATTGGGACAGAGTCCTTAAATAGTCTTTTACTAATTACGGATCCGTAAATAGTACTTTGGTGGTTGGATTATGTTTGATAATGTTACACGCTTTTGACCAATCAGTGAACAAGGATAAATCAATCCAGTATATAACATATCATATCATTTATTTTGCCATTACATAAAACATACAACATAAAAATAATAGTATAAAAGTTGTTCAATGAGTCAGGATTACCTAAGTGCTATAACAAAAATAACAGTCAACAGACTCCGCATTGAAAAACTTAAATAAACTTAAAAAGGAAGCATTAAGATAAAATATTAAAATTCATATTGCTGAATATCAAATCGACTAATGTACAAACAATACACTATATAGAATTTGATAAAATACAAGATACATTTGAAAATGTAAAATTTTGTAATACTGAAAGAAATGTTTAAAACAAATATCAGGGATATGACTTTCATCCATTACAGTACATAAATTTGTATTCTTTGTCCAAAAAAATCACTAAATTTTCCCGAGTTGCTGCTGATAGGAGGTAAATTGTCATACAAAAAATCAACATTTTAAGTTGAGACGTGTCTGCGGTCATTTATGGGAAGAGGCAGAGGTACCAAATTCACTGATTAGTTAGAAAAAAAAAATCAAACAGGCGGATAGATGTTATCACCTTTCTGACTGTATTCAGTCAGAAAGGTGCATTGTTGTAAATTGATAGGCATACTTATCAATGTAAACTTGTTTTATAAAACAACAGCATATTGAATGTAAAGTAAAATACAAATGATTAGCAATCATAAACTAGTAACAAACATTGCAAAACATAACTCATATTATTGATTATTTTATACATTACGAAAATACAGGAGTTTTGTAATATTATTTCACTTAGATTACATATTAATCATGTTTATCATTTATTTTAGACTGGAAGTCTTGTACATAGTTATAGAGGGACGGGTGGAATTTTTGAAGTTTGTTGGAATTCAAGGGGTGATAAAGTTGGTGCTAGTGCATCTGATGGTTCAGTAAGTATATTCACTTATTCACATTAATAAATTCCTGTAGTTAGCCTCAGCCGAGGCTTTTTTTTACTGTTTTTCTGCGGATGCTAGTGCTGTGGTGATTTTGGCGAATTTGTTTTGAAAAGTTTGTTGGCCCAATAACTTCAATTATTTAAGCCCGATTGGCTTAAAAAATTGCAGGCTATAAGATTGCATCAAAAAGACAAAAGACTATATTAATTTTGGGATTCTCTGATATTTTTGTACCTTATTTGCAGTTTTTTGCAAAGTCCTATACATTTTTTTTTCTGTCACTTAGTTTTATAATATTCGGGGATTAATAATACTAGACCATGAACATCAAATAATTGCAGTAAATGCAGACTGTAGTATTAAATGAACATAAAGTTTGTTTTTTTTAGAAAATGAAACCAACCATTCCTTTATGTCACAGGCATATAGTGGAATTTAAACATCAAATTGTTTTGGTAAATTTTTGGTTCTATAATGGTCATTTCAACTGCAGTTGACCATCATTATATGAGTGTTGGCAAAAGCATACATAGATTTTCAGGTTCTGTGATCCTCCATTAGATATGCCAGCTCTGTGGGGTTATCAAGACCAATATTGTCAACAATAACCTGTACATAAATTTTATGCTGTGTACCTAATGATCTATGCTTGGGAGTACAGAGTAGAATTCTGTTTTCTTCTTCATCTTGGTAGCAATGAAAGTGGCCATCAGCAGTCAATCTGTAGTCTTGCACTTCAGAGGTGACTTTGAAATATCTCCATACAAGTTGTCTTTTCAGCTGACATTTAGAGCAGCTCTCAGTAATATGTTGTAACACCCATCCAAACCCTTTCAAAACTGTTTTATCTAGGTTTAGGTTTCAGGACCATAAAGTATTATAGAGATTAGCGTGAATATAGTATATTTCGTTACCTATTGTTGTGTATGTACAATATAACCACAAACATACCAAGCAGAGTCCAATGTCTAGTTGGGTTAAAACAAATTGCGATGTTTAAATAAATTCTTAACTTGTAGGAAACCTAGATTTACCTGTGTGATAAAGCATCTTTTTATCACAGGTGTGTAGCTGTTATAAATAGAAGAATTTAGTAGTGGCACTGTTGGCTTGGTAATTTGCATGGTTGCCTACCAAACACAAAGTCTGGGGTTCAATGCTGACTAAGCACCAAGAATATTCACACAATTGTTTTAATGCCACTTTATAAGCTTCTTCATAATAAGATTTAGTTTAAAGGCATGATATGTGAGGTGTCACCACAAAATGAGTCTTCTTGTACAGAAAACCAAAATTGAGTTCTTGTTATATTTGGATAAAATAGATTATAAGCTTTTAATTGGGTTTAAAATGAAGTTTATAGCTTGAGAAAAGTTATTTTAAAACATGTATGTATGAAAACATACTTTGCAGAAAATCAACTTTAAAAATAAACAGCTGTTGAATTTCTGCCTGTTTTTTTTTTAATTTTTAAAACGGCCTTTACAAAATATAGTTCAAAAACTTGTTTAAATATTAAATTTAAGCATTAAACTTAACAAAACAACAGAAATCACATTTTTATAAAATTATAAATGTCTGCTTATTTTTGTTGATACCTCAAAATCACAAAACGACTCATTTATCATGACACATCACATAATATAACCTTCCTATAATTGTTAAGATACAGTTAGATGTGGGTGAAATAAATTTATACCTATTTGCTATTTTCTCCCATTTTTTTTTTAAATCCTAGGTATGTGTTTTGGACCTCAGAAAATGAAAACAGTCATGTCCTGCCCAAGAGAACAATTGCAAATAAAATCAAGGCAAAGAGATGTGTAAATTTGCATTACTCAGGCAGGTTGCTGGTTAGTCAAGCAGCATCGAGGGCTACAAAGCGGATGAATGCCACCAAGGTTCCACCTGCAATGTAATCTGTGTAATCGTTCCACCTCAGGACATCATTTGCGACCTCCAATTTTACATTACTTATTGTAATACCACCTGTTATGGAAGAGAACCTGCGGTGCTCCAATACCTTAAGGAGTAGTGAAGAAGAATTGGGTGCCTGACAGTGGTAGGGCAAGGGTTGGGAGGGGATAACTGTATGGTAGTAAGGGAAGGGAAACATAACACTATTATCGACTAAATTGTAGGCATCTTAGAAGGAAATGAAATCTCTAAAAACTGTTCAGCCCTCAGTTTGGTTCACTCCAGTTTAGCTGTTTGAATTTGCAGAATAATTATTTCACCACAGATTTCTGTTATGTTTTGTATCTGAAATGTGTTAATGCAGTTTGCCTGCTTTCTGCTTCAGAATTATCTGCCTTTTTGAATTTTCCAAACTTTCTTTAGCTTCCATTGGTCAAGCGATGCAACTCATTTTAACTAGACATGGATAGATTTCATCTTGCTGTTCAGAGTTTATGATGCATATAAAAGTACAGTACCTCATGTGTTTGACTATCACAACTAAAAAGAAGAGAACACCATATTTAAATTACTGAAGTGTATTAAATACACTCTTAAGTTCTGTACCCTATTGAAATAATTGTCATGTTTTAAAGTGCATCTCAAAAGTCTTCAAATATTTTAAAATGCCTAGGTGTGCTTATTTATCAATAACTTCCTGTGCAACGACTTGGTGGTTTTGCCATAACATATTTGTATGTTTGTACTTTTGGTTCTTTTCCCAATGTGCCCGTTTTTCTATTTTACCCCAATTACAGTAATTCCAAGTTGCAAGTTATATTCCTAAAACCCCAATAAATCATTATGTTAATTTAGTAAAACTGGGTGAATATGATTTTTATCATTATTTCATGACTTGTAGCACCATTTGACCAACATCCCAGGACAATAAATAAAAGGAAACCATAATTTTGAAATGCCTTGCCCACTAAAGCAATTGCTTAACTTAACCCTTTCACTGCTGTGTGTTAGTCCCACCTATGTGCTGGACATGTTTGTATGGAAAATAGGTGATTTTTAAATAAATGTAAAAAAATACTAAATAATATTATTTCAAATTAATTTTTTTGTGTTAGGGTGGGCAAGATGTTGGCCTATTGTGGGCAAGATGTTGGCCTATTGTGGGAGGGGAAAAAGTGGAAATTTGCATAATGATGATGTCACATGATGTCATGGTATCCATTTTGGCATTCATTTTTTCATCAAATCTCTGAATAAAAAAAGATTTTTCTCCAAGAAATGTTCGTTGTTTGAATAATTTTCGTAATTTTATAACAAAATAGACACAAACGATTTTCTGTAAAATCACAAAAAACAAGAATTTTTAATAAAAACTATAGAGGGCACATATTCCAGGAATGCATTTTTCTTAAAATTGGAAATTTTTCAAGCATGGTACAAAAACTAAAGAGTGTGGGTTTAGCAATAGCCAAGTACATTAAAATAGCAATTTATCATACCCACGGTAGTACCGGGTGGGGGGGGGGGGCAGGCTGTTTAACAACATTATATTTTCCCCGGTTGTACCAGGGGCAGGCAGTGAAAGGGTTAATGGCTGACCTGTTACTTTTTAGAGTATTGGTAAGAATCAATGTGGAATTGGTTTTAGACAAGCTTCAACAAGCTCTGGGTTTGCTATCAGAGTTGTCTGTATACTATATGTAACTTATATTTTATATTTGAAAAGTAACTGACCCTTACATAATAAAGTAGGTAAGTGCTTGAATAAACAGCGCCCTCAATAAAGCACCATTGTTAAATAAATGCTGCTGTTAACTAAGCGCCATAACAAACATTTTTTATTTTTAAAAACTTTTCTTGAATAACCAAAAGTACTATTACCCTTAGTAAAAACCGCATTAAGAAATAAGATTTTAAATATAATGTAAATCTTTTGAAGGAAAATGTTAGGGGCAAGATATGGTAAAAGGAATTGTTGCATAGGAAATTATTGAGAAATAAGCAAATAATCAACAGGAAATATAAAAAATACAATGTACATTTGTGTATTTTTTATTCCATAACTTTGGTAGTAGATGTTTACAACAAGTGTAATACTGTTCAATATTAACTCCATATTTCAATATTTACGACAATTTGGAATTTGCCATGACATGCCTTTGTAAACATGGATTTAGAATGATGTAGGGCTTATGGATTATGTATACTAAGAATAGGAATTCATACTGTAAAACCCATAGTAAGTAAACTGAATATGCAGGGTGAAAGGGTAGTATTTTTATAAATGTGATGGTTGTTACAGCGCTTATTGAAGCATGAATGAGCATGTAATGATGTGAAGGTTGATGATAGATAGCATCATAACCTAAAAAATATTTGTTGCCAAAGCACAAAATTTTAAAAATTTTCATGAGTTGGCCTAGTCGGTACCTAGAATAGGTACCTCGTAATATATTTACAATAACACAACCATTTCTATTTTTTATATTTTAATTCTGGGATTATTTGAAATATTTTCTTACAAATTCTGAGATAATTTCATCTATTTCCTACAGATTTCTGGATTATTTTATGTATTTAGTTCGGAATAGGAAATGGGAAAACTAAAAAAATAAGCAGTACGCTAAAGCATCTATCTTATTGGACCAAGTGGTTTTCGTAATTAAAAATAAACTACATGACTCGCCAGCTTTTTGCTGTGTAGGCCCTTATTATACTACTGTATTAATAATATGCTAACCATTCACGAAATTGTCAATTCATCAAGTTGCCATTTGGATCAAGAATCTCCATTTTCACCAAATTGTCGAAAGAAAAATGCCCAAAACTGGGTCCATTTTGCAGCAAAGCCTGCACCACTGATCAAAAATAAATACCTACAGGAGAAATCGAGATTGCTACGCCCATTTTCCAACTTGAGCGGAAAAAATTGGACGAGTATACAGTTAAACTTGGGTAAGTCGACTTTGCCTAAGTTGAATTATTTCTAAGTCAAATTTTTTACAAGGATTTCTTTCGACTTAGGCAAATTTTCCTGTACATGCTTTCAACAGCAATCCTGAAGTTTCCAATTGTACATGTGTAAATTCATCATTTGTAAAATCGGTGATTTGTAAAATCAACCATCATAATATAGACGCTTTACTATACTGCATGGTTTAGTTTTGACCTATCAAAATACATCAATAAATTTATTGTACTAACTTACGTATTAGTCCAATATCAGGAACAAGCTCATACTAACATTTAAGCAAGTTAAAATAGCTTGCATTGAATTGTAACTTTGGTATTGTTCAGTCATAACCTTGGTGTAAGTCCACCATCGATAAGCTTATCCCAACATTTTAACAAGTAATGAGTTCTTGAATTGAGTTGTAACTTGGTATTCAACATCCATACCCTGGTATAAGTCCACTATCAATATTCTTATCTTAACACTTGAGCAAGATGGCAAGTCCTTGAATGGAATTGCAACTTGGTGCTATACTGTCATACTCTAGTATAAGCCCATGATCAATAAGCTAATCCCAACATCTGAGCAAGTTGTAATTCCTTGAATTGAGTTGTAACTTGGTATTAAACATCCATACCCTGGTAAAAGCCCACCATCAATAAGCTGATTCCAATATTTGGACAAGTTATAATTGCTCAAAGTGAATTGTAACTTGGTATTAAACATTCATACCCTGGTAAAAGCCCGCCATCTATAAGCTGATTCCAACATTTGGACAAGTTATGATTAATCAAAGTGAATTGTAACATGGTATTAAACATTCATACCCTGGTGTGAGTCCACTAGCAGTAATAAGCTCATTCCAACATTTGAGCAAGTTAAAGACCTTGAATTTAATTTTAACTTGGTACTATACATCCATACCCTGGTATAAGCCCACCATCAAAAAGCTAATTCCAACATTCTAACAGGTTATGAGTTTTCGGAACTGAATTGTAACTTCAAGCAATGAGATACAGCATCGTGACGAGATTCAATTCCTGATTCATTCATTCCTGATGATGGCATAATTTATGCCGAAATATTGAATCTTATATCGATGGCGTGTATCTCATTGCTTGGAGTATGCATTATGCTTTCTTACTTGAAGTTGATTAGTGGACCTTTCGGAATTGTAACTTGGTACTACACAGTCATATCCTGGTATAAGCCCACCATCAATACATTTATCCCAACATTTGAGCAAGCTATAAATCATTGAATTGTAACTTGGTGTTAAACATTCATACCTTGGTATAAGCCCACTAGCAGTAATAAGCTCGTCCCAACGTTTGAGCAAGATGTCGGCCCTTGATTTTAGTTGTCACTTGGTACTACACATCCATACCCTGGTATAAGCCCACTATCAGTAATAAGCTCGTCCCAACATTTGAGCAAGATGTCGGCCCTTGATTTTAGTTGTCACTTGGTACTACATACCCATACCCTGGTATAAGCCCACTATCAGTAATAAGCTCGTCCCAACATTTGAGCAAGATGTCGGCCCTTGATTTTAGTTGTCACTAGGTACTACATACCCATACCTTGGTATAAGCCCACTATCAGTAATAAGCTCGTCCCAACATTTGAGCAAGATGTTGGCCCTTGATTTTAGTTGTCACTTGGTACTACACATCCATACCCTGGTATAAAGCCACTATCAGTGATAAGGTCATCCAACATTTTAGCAAGTTGTGAACCTTCGACTTTAGTTGTCACTTGGTCCTACACATTGGTAACCTGGTTGCAATCCTCGCCACATTCAGTATAGTTAGTATTTTTGTTAATTTTTTTAATAATTATTTGTAAGGGATCTTCCATAAAAATTAAACATTTTCAAAAGAGTTCTATAAGAGTGTAATTTTTGGTGTATTTATTAACTACCCTTACTGCCTGATGTACATCATTTAGTACAGTCCTAAGAGTTTTTGTTGTATGGGGGAAACTTCTATGCCAAGCTACTGTATGTGGTGAAAATGCATTGTGCGAAGGCTACAGAGCGTCAGCGACAAAGGTAGATAATTGAGATTTTTTTTTCATCAACGACTGTTTTATATGTTAAAAAGCGTACACAAGTTGCAAATTCTTCTCCTGGCATCTGTTTTGAACTCCATCGAAAATCTTAATAATTATGTATGACTCTTTACAATAATAATGGGTAATAAATCAGTTAATGAATTTAGTTATAAATTCATAATAATGTGTTATTGATCAATTAATGATTTTAATTATTAATCGGTCACAATTAATAAACAATTGTAATGAATAGTTTGATGAGATCTTGCATTGTAATATATGTAATGTCAATTTTGTAAGCAAATTGTCAGTCTCATAAATTGAGGATGACGTGATTAGTCGTGCTAACATTTTTATAATTATTCTTTTGTTGAAAATGTCATGGTTTTTATTGTTGATCGGTTTTAACTGTTCGTACATACTGTTTTATATGGAATAGCAGGGCGTGTTTGTATTCAATAGAATTCTAAGACCTGTAACTTTGCGTGTAATTATTTAGGGTGTTATTCCATGGGCGTAGGCTGGGAGAGTGGTTCATGCGGATGGAGGGGGGG
>JAOTQE010027089.1:0-10451 GCA_025631205.1 Nesometra sesokonis
TCTATTCTCCAGTTCTTAACTTTGATGCTACTTTGATATGATCAAGTTAATTTCAAAATTAATGTTGATGATTTTTTCGTCATTTTCAGGTGACAATATATCTTTAAGCAAGCCTTAGTTTTATTATAATTTGATCTAATTACTCAAGCTATGGCTTTAAAAGTTGGTCAGTATATTATTATTTGAATGTCTAAATTTGAAAGGGTTTGAACAAAGGATAGTGGACCTATGCATAATCAAAGTAAGGCCCATTTTTATGCCCACCTGACATTTTCAAGTTTTCATTTTATTTGCCGTCTCTCCTTTTAACCTTGAAATTAATATCCCAGGATGTTTATACCTACCATCGTATATAATGGTATGTAGCATCTACGCTTTGATGTCTCATCCCTGCAAGCGTTCCTAGTTGATTATGAGGCATTCCAATGTCTGGATTATACAGCAGGGCCTGGTGGTAGTAGCGTTGAGCTAACACTTGACTTCGGTAGCCATCAAAATCTTGGTGATAACGGGCTTTTACGAAAAAACATATTATATTGCTAAATATATGCCTTCTATTCAATATTATATGTGATAAGTTAAACAACCACAAATAAATATTTCTGGCAAACAATAGTAGGTGGTACCATGTAAATTTCATTGTTTTTGTGTTTATTTTTGCAAATAAAATCCTCTAAATTAAAACAGCATTACCATAAACATTTAAGTCTACAGATACTCACAGATAAACAGACAGAAATACAGAGTAAATTTTGTCTTGTGAGATCTTGGAACTTGCCACACATCTTGAAAGTGTTGGCATAAATTGTGGAAAGAGGTACCAAATCCTGTCACATTGTTTTCTGTAATAAACCATGCAGCTTAGAGACATTTGATTGAGATTTTATCAGTAGTGGCGGTGTAGCTTGGTGGTAACATGGTTGTCTACCAATCACAAGGTCCCAGGTTCAATCTTGACCAAGCACTAGGATTATTCTCACGATAACAACGCCACTGCCTAAGCCTCATAATGAGTCTTAGTATATAGGCATGATATAAGTACAGTATATCCATGCTGTAAAGAATGAGTTACTATTGGATGTAAATGAAAATTAAAAAGAATATCACAATCAATTCAGTTAAAAGCTAGGTAACTTTACATTTTTGGTGAAAATGGTGTATCAAAGTTTAGATTTTCATGAATTGTATAATGGATAAACTGTTTATTTTAAGTTTAGATTTAAACACTATGTTATTTGGCATTTTCTAGATGTCCAAGGAGATCTTAAAATCCATAACTTTCTTATTATTGATATTAAACACTCTACTTCCATAAATGAACAGATCTTAATAGCTTACCTAAATCTCCAAGATAAATGAGGCACCGATGACATGCTTTCTCAGCCCACTGTTTGGCTTTATCACTGGGTTTTTCAGTTGCTTCGGTCTTATCTGCTTTCCAAAACAAGAACAGTATTCAGTAACATTTGCCAGAATATGTGAACCTCAATGTGATGCTGACATCATGATTCATTCAAAAGTGAAGAGTTACATGAACAACAGTTATTTTAAGATATTTTAATATCTTAAAATAACTGTTGTTCATGTAACTCTTCACTTTTCACTTAAAAGTGCTTAGCAGATATTAGTAATGTTTTACTTTACTAATGTGCATTTGCATTTCGATTAGTTTGCAAAATTGGAATTTACATAGTCAACCTTCTCATTTACAAAATTCTCATTTACAAACCTATTTTACAAACACTATTCAGTCAATGATGTCAGCAAAATAATGATGAATTGATGTAATTATTCGATAATTTAACTTTGATATTTTTTGTTTTTCATATTTTATTCCTCCTAGTTCATTTAAACAACATTTGTTTAACAACCAAGAGCACAAAATAAACACAGGTATGTGTTTTGGAGGCCTTATTTGACCAGTTTTCATGAACCTTCTCATTTACAAAATTTCTAATTTACAAACACCTTCTAGCCCAAGGAGTGTGTAAATGAGAAGGTTGACTGTTCCAGCAAAAACTACCTATTACAGATCTTTAGAAATGAGAAAGTTTATTAACATGCACCATCTAAGCCACTTTATCCTAGTACCTATAGTATGTACTAGTATACATGTATGATTGCTTCTTAATATAACAACAAGGTTTACATTTCAACAGATAGAAAATTGGATGTTCTATTTTATGAGTAATAGCCAAGTTAACATTCAAAATGCATAAAGAGTGGCATTAAGCTCAGTTGGTTTTTTCTGGTGGCAATCACTGTGTTGTGCGCTGAACCGTGGAGATTCGTTTCATGGTTCGAACGAACACCACGCCTCTCTCCTTGTTTTTCAGCTGGAAGGTCAAAATAGTTACAGTACCAATGCACCATCTTTCAGATGAGATGTTAAGCTGTTGGTCCTGTGTACAACATGGATCATGTGCACATTAACGCATGCAGTGCACTATTCGAAAAAAGAGTAGGGGATTGTCTCCTGGTGTATTGCTCAACCACCACAAGAAGGACCCACTGGAAATAAGTCCATTTCAGACTTTATTGGGTTATCCTTGGTATTCTACAATACCGAATAAATCAAATAAAAATCAAACATTAAAAAACCATTCCAACTGTTGCTTTTGAGTGGTTAATATATAACTCCCTCTTTCAGGGGTTGGAATGTCCACAAAACCAAACCACAATCACTTCACTGCAGCTAGAAAACATTTATTATGAACTGTACAGTGTGAAATCACTATGAAACTTACCCTTTTCTGAGATCATTTCTGAGATGTCAATAAGGTCTACAATGCCCTTAAGGTTCAAGTTAAACTCCTTCTGCAGTCTGAGAAGCAGATGATGGTAAAACCCAATGGCAGAGATCAGATGTGTACGATAAGCACATTCCAAGGATGAGCCTCTTCTAACATGCTACAAAAGATAAAACACAAAAGCATTAGTGAAAAACTTTTTGTTTGGGAAGTTAATGCATCAGTTTCAGAGGTCCCAAGATGTTAAAACAGAATTCCTGCACATGTAATTGTGGTCGTCCTACCACTGTTTACGATGTCTATTCTTTCAGAAATGTGTGTACAAATACCCTTATGGATAAGGGCAACAACTTGCCTGTTATGAAATGATAGTTTTTAACATGTTTTTTCACTACTAAAATGTGTTATTACTGTTTCCCAAAACATTACTGAATTTCATATTGCTTACTTTCAACCAATATTTTTAAATAAATAGTGCAATTTATGCTCAGATTGTGAAGCTTTCACAAAACCTGGAAATTTCCTGGAGGAAACTAAATTTCGGGAGAAAATTGGATAATTCCGGGAGGCTGGAAGACAATCCAGAATTCCTGGAGTCTCCAGGACAATTCTTGAGACTTGGCAGCTCTGCAGTTTCATATTCATGAGGTCAAGAGGTCGAAGGTCATGTCTCTCAGTTCTTTGTGCACTGGAGAAAACAATATATCCATGTTGCCAGTGTTCTCCCAATTGAAAAATTTATACTGGTAAATGGTCCAAAAAACCTTACTTTTCAGGCATGGATTTTGGGTTGGTTTTGGTCTTACCACAAATATTTACATAACTATAGGCCTCTATGAGGTTCCCTGTATTTTCTGCAATACTAAAGAGTAAAGGAGGGAAAAATATATGAGAATCAAAATTATATCGTAATCAATTTTCAATAAACAAAATTTTTACTGATAAATGATAATTTTTTCCGGTAAATTTGATGGCTAAAACCATACTCTGGAGAACACTGCGTCTCTCTCCACCCGGAAAAAAGGCAGCTGCAAAATTAAATAGATGTGTTCCATAGGGCAGAGCTCCCAAGTCTCCAGGATTGTCCTGTAGTCTGCAGGAATTTTGAATCATCTTCCGGGCTCCCAGAATTATCAAATTTTTTCCCGAAATTTAGTTTTTTTCCATGAAATTTTCAAAGTTTTGACAAATTTCCACAATTAAACCATACTTTTGGCCTATTTTTTCCAAAATATAGTTTGACAATAAGCAAATGTGGAGTTTAGCAATGTTTTTTTATGAAGAGTAATGTCATTCCTTAATGGTGACAAAATCAGCAACTACTATTTCATAATAAGCAATGTGTTCATACAAGGGTATTTTACACGCATTTTATGAAGTGTAAACATTACAATGGTGTACGAACAACCATAAGGAGGAAAAATATATTCTGTGATAAATTATAAATAAGTCAGTTACATTCCATACCTTTCTATTTTTCTTAATTACATTAATGACATCATAGTAAACTTTCCACCACAAAAACTCCTCTGCTTTTCTTCCAAAAGACTCAGGCTGTAAGAACATCAACCTCTCTGACAAATCTTTTAACCTAAAAATAAAATTTTTAAAAATAACATATTTATTTGAATAAATGTTTCCCTTGAAAAAGACACCTGTAAGCATTATTTATTTACTTGAAGATTGTGTGACATGTGTTTAAAAATACAATTAAAACAAACTAAATGATGGATTTATATTACAGTATAGTATTATCCATAAAGCCTGTTTTCCTGTCAATTGTTATTCCCAAAACGGCGATTTGAAATGGCGATTTTGATCGTTAATTTTGAAAAGTGACGATTTCCACAACAATCGACAGGAAAAGGGTCACTTT
Organism: Nesometra sesokonis; assembly: GCA_025631205.1. NCBI lineage: Eukaryota > Metazoa > Echinodermata > Crinoidea > Comatulida > Antedonidae > Nesometra > Nesometra sesokonis. The sequence goes on from JAOTQE010027089.1 coordinate 4,627, forward strand.
CTTGATGTAAAAAAATGTTGACAATTGGGTCATCAGAGTTAAACTGAGTTCAACGTCTTTGATGATTTGGATCATTAAATTTTGGTGCTCGCGTGGTATAACTTGCTTAAAAAACATAAAATATACAATTATCTGACTATTATATATAAAAATTGCAGTTGAAAAGTTCTTTAAATTGGATTTATTGCGATTTTAGTAGTAAATAGCAAAAATATAGCGGTCCAGCGTGATTAGAATTTTATTGTTAATTTTTTAACTTTTTTATAACGATTCAAAATGCCGTTTCAAATCGGCAATTTTGGAATAAAGATTGACAGCAAAACAGGCTTAATATGATCATGGAGTAAAGAATGATTGCATAACTGCTTTAAAAGCTAAGTAAAATGTCTTATGGTCTTTAAATAACAGCACTTCTCAGAAGTGATAAGACTAACACAAGGTACATTTCGTGAATGACCCTATAAAGAATTGAGCTGTATTTGGTCTGGAAATTACATTCATGTATTCATTCACAGAAGTATTGATGAAGAAAGCCATCCTCTGGTGATTCTAGAATAGTCCCAGGACCAGATTTAACTCATAGATTTATTATTTCCGGCTAGATAGTGAATTTAACACTGTAGAATTGCAATCTAAGTAGGCGCCAACTATTGATGGTTGTCAGCCATTAACACAAACATTTGAGTTAAATAATAATAATAATAATTTTTTTTTATAATTATTGTACTGTTAACAACATTTTGGTTGTATAGTCCTGACAGGAAATAAAAACTGCACATGAATCTAATCTTAGTTACAGTGTTATACCGACTGACCATGCTAATGATCAACAAGAAAACTGTGAGGTTTAGATAAAGTACTACAATTTCACAAGATAATTTTAGGTATTTAGCAAAAAGTTTGGCCGATGTGAAAATTGAAAAAACAAAAACAAAACACACCAAGCCTACTTTTTGAGATTTTAAATCAGTCAGGCTTGGGCAACCACTTCAAGATCGATGATTTTCCAACCATACTATAATCTTACTTATATAGAAATACATTTGCTATTTGGGATCTGTAAGTTATTATACAATAACTATACTAATATAAAAAAATTCAAGAAAATTAGAAAAAAGTCCTGACTAAACAATTTTAAATAAAGTACCTCATTCGCAACTCGATGGTATCACGGTCAAACACTGCCCTGTAAGCTTGCTTTATTTTTGTTATGTTACTTAACTTCTTGATAATATCTTGAGCACCTCTATAGTATAAAGCAAAGTATAGAAAAGTCATTATTGCAAATTAGTAAAAAAGTCCCTGAAGGAAGCATCTATCTACTAAACTGGGCAGAAAAGAGTTGTATACCTGTCAAGTCTCACGCATTATGCGTGAGTCTCACGCATTGGAGCTTATTTTTGACATCTGACGCATAAATAACTTTTTCTCACGTATCAGCTGAATTCCCACTCATAAACAGTCGTTTCAATACAATTTCCCAAACAAGAGGTAATTTAGAGCAAAATGCGATAAAACACGGCCCTCAAAACAGCGTTAATGTGGTAAAAAGCGGCCAGAAAACGGCTGGATGACCTTTTTTTTCTTGTCAGACCAAAATGGGAGAAAATGTGGCCTAGTAATGGGGCCGAAGTTTGTCTCACACATTGGAGTCAAAAAAAAAGTTGGCAGGTATATGGTTGGGTGGATAGACTTGAACACAAATTGGCAAGTTTGTTGTCGAATCAAACAAGCAAGAAGGCACAATAGATCTAATCCAATCTATGTTATAAAACTGTATCTTGAAAAACCAAAAATCATCGACAAAACCATAGCCCAACCGGTACAGTATACAGCACAACTCATAAAGATAAGAATAGGTAAGACAAACATCGCACCCCAAGGAAATTATCAGGTCATGCATATTCTTATTACATGTTTACTCCGGTTAAGTATCATATTTAATCATGGGTATTGCAATGTGTTAAGTCCGAGTCTACAGAAAGACTGAGTTGAATGGCTGAACAAAAGGCAGAGGAGCCACCTCCAATAGCCAAAAGATTGGTGTAGCTTGGAGGCTTGCCTCACACATGGTTCTTCCTGGATGTGGAGCAAGTCTTCTTAAAGGCAAAAAACTAGAGGTCCAGTCTACATATTTTGTGGAAGCAGTTAGACTTCCAATCACGATGTCTGTAATTCGAGGTTCACTTCAGTCGGTGGTTTGTGTTCCAAGGAAAGACATTTTATTCATTTTGTCACTCTCCACCCAGGAGTATAAGTGGATACCTGGAAGGTACAAATGCCATATGTGCTGAATACAGCTGCAACATTACGGTAAGGAATGGATTGTACGTCATAGGTGTTTTTTCCAATGACTGGGGGTAATAACTGTGTTAGCACTTAGAGGCCTTGGCGATAAGTGCTATATAAAATGTCACATATTATTATTAATATTATTTCGCTGATGTGCACTTAACATTAGCATTTAAGTATGACTGATAAGACTCGTTATCAGTAGCAGCGCCAGTAATTCCCCGACAGCAGGGCAAAGTCCCCGACAGGGGGCACGGGTCCCCCGACGAGTTGGGCAAGTTTAATTTTGAGGTGGGGGTGTCCCCGGTTTTTAGTCTGGCGAGCATTTTGCGTGCTTTTTAGCCTGTTTTGGTGTTGGGGCTTTGTCTGTCCTTTTGTCTGTCCCGGTACCATATAAAACCTCCAACGAAACCTTAATTTTCTACCCGATGGGTGTGGGGCAAAGGTCTTGCCCCTGTGTAGCGTTGCCACTGCTTGTTAGCAAAAGAGCAATCATGTAGAGATCTGCAAACGTTTTGTGTCAGCAATCGTACCGGAATACCTTTCTTTCAGACAAATTCTGGAAGAACCAGCCGGTGAAATTCAATACAAAGAAAAACTACAAAATTCTAGAATTCATCACTTCGGATCTGGATAGTCCTGCATCCAGCCAGTACGTCAAATAAGTAAACCTAAGTAAAATACCAGCACATAGAAAGATGGCACATAAAATCTTCTGACAGCCATCCCATGCAGGCACCTATAAAGCCTATACTATAGGCCTAGCCTAGGCCTAGTCACTGGTTATTCCCTTGTTTAAGGCGACTTGACTGGTTACCGCCATAGGGGCCTAGGCATAAGCCTCCCTGGATGGGCTTCTAGGCGACCTTTTTAGGCCTAGGCTAACTGAGCCGGCTAACTAAGCTAGAACCTACCCTATAAGTACTAGGCCTTCCCCTAGGCCTGGGGACCCTCAGATCGAAATCGAAATTAACCCACGGTTAAAGCCCGAAACGACCAAACACATTCATCCTACGCCTAGCCTAGGCCTAGGTCTACGAATGCCCTAGGCCTAGGCCTAGGCCCGGTTAGGGCCAACTTACCGATTGATACGTTTCGTCTGTTGTAACTTCTCGATATCTGGTTTAGAAACATTTCTTTTTTCTTTCTCCTCCATTGTTCTATTTTATACAGTAAAAAATATTAACATGACAGAACAAGACAGTTGTTCTTCTTTTCGTTCGGCGATGAGGGGCTGACGAAGCATGTCATGAATTATTCATAATCAACAAAGCTTGACGCATGCGTTTTGTCAGAGATAAACTATCTTTGGTTTTGTTTGACAACTTTTTTTCTGTAAAATGCACACAGCTTTTTTCTGTGTAAAATTAAATTTCTTCCATTGTTAAAAGTATTTTAACAAGTAATAAATATTAATACTGAACGTAGAGCAATAATAATAAATAAAAATGAGATCAGGGAGGTGCCTCCCTGATGAGATGGTCATTAACGAAAATGAGCAAATTGATTGCTTTTCATTACTTAAATATTGAAAATGACATGTATAAAACAAGTAATAAACAATTACAACAGTACAGAAAGCTATGTATTCCAGCAGGATTTTTGTGCAAAAATTGAATTTGTATGCTATTTTTGTCCTTTTAGAGATGCAGGATGCAAAAAACTTAGGTACCATTTTTTCGACTATGCCTTTGGCCGCCATATTGAATTTCAAGATGGCTACCTTTGGCTTACATATCACACAGAACATAGTCATCAATGGTATCACTGGAAAGGGAATTGTATACTGGTCAAAAAGTTCCATTACACCTATACCGAAAAACCAATAGATACGGAGATATTCAACATTTCAAATAGTCACATGACCAAATCAGAGGTCAAAGGTCAAAAATTAAATTTTGACAAACACCATCGTGTTGGGTATCATTTTAAAGCTCTTGTCGTGCTGAGCAATTTTCAACGGTGAATGTATACCTGAAAGTGTACATTTATCAATATATTTTCAAATAAAGTATATGTCATATACCTCATAAGCTAAAAACTGTATTAATTTCCCAATTTTGACCTTAAATTTGAAATATCTCGAAAACAGTACAGCTAAACCTAAAACGCATTGTAAAACTGTGTTCGGTATTATTAGAGCTTTCATATGACACCCAACATGATGGTATTTTTCAAACTTTAATTTTTGACCTTTGACCTTTATATAGAAATATCTCCGTAACTATTGATTTATCAGTATATAGTAGAGTCTCTTGTGTAATTTCGTGGGAATTTTTTTCTAAAAGTGATTTTTTGCGAATTCGGGATCATTTGCTGTCAAAATATGTGAAAATGTTAGGGTCCAATTTTTTATGACCCTAAAACCTCTTTTTTCCGCCATTTTAAAAATGGCCGCCACTGAGAAGCATTAATGTTGTAATCAACTGTCTACACCCATTGGTTGCAAAGTTATGGCATTAAAGCGTCTTAGTGGCGGCCATTTTTAAAATGGCGGAAAGAAAAGGTTGTAGGGTCAGAAAAAATTGGACCCTACCATTTTCACATATTTTGACAGCAAATGGTCCCGAATATGCAAAAAAATCACTTTTAGCAAAAAAATCCCACGGAAGCCCTTTTTTGAACACAACAGTCTGTACTATATAGGTGCAATGGAAATTTTTGTTCAGTGTACAATTCCCTTTCCATTGATACCACTGATGACCATGTTCTATTTGTTTTTTATTCAAAAGTAGCCATTTTGAATTTCAAAATGGCGGCCGAAGGAGTGGTCGGAAAAAAAATGGTACCAAACTTTTTTGACGAAAATAGCACAAAAAAAATCAATTTTGGCACAAAAATCCTGCTGGAACCTCAATTCTGACATAGCTTTTCGATTTGGATAGAAAGGATAAATAAACAGCAATGAAAGCACCACAAATAGAGATAGCAGCAGATTTCCAAAACCCACAGGACAGAACAGCCGAACGCATATGCCACTGTTTCCTGTAAGTTGTCCCAAGTTGTGGTGCTTCCATCAGTGTTTTGTTTATTCTCCTAGAATTTCATAACTCAACAGTTCTTTGCATTTTGAAGTTCATCGCTGGCTTTTTGCAATTCCTCCTCATCAAAGCTATCTGTTCGTATTGGACACAACAAGATTTTCATTCTCATCAGTAAAAACGGAATTTTTCCTAGAAGATGTTTGAAGACTTTATGCCACTTATCAATAATCTCCGTCTGTGATAGATCGCTGATGGTTTTCATGTTGATGATGGGATGTTCTCTCTGTTTTCATTATGTCCTCAATTTGCATTTTTAGAAAGACTTCAGGGGCGCAGTCAGAGGGGGGGGGGGGAATCCCCAATTTCAAGAAAAACAAAATTTTCTATAAAGTGAAGAATATTATAGTAATCTATTTTCAATAGCTTTTTAAATGTTTTTATAAAATATGACATCATTCAATAACCAAATTACGGAAATGTGTCTGAAACCTCATGGGCGTCACTGGGGGGGGGGGAGGGGGGGCGAGGAAGGTGCGAACGCCCCTACCC
>JAOTQE010027122.1:0-22000 GCA_025631205.1 Nesometra sesokonis
GATGCTCAAGACAGAAAGAAGTGGGGAGAGGCAGTGTCATCATGGCGCGAAAGTCAGTAACCCTTCGTAAGAGGGAATATACGGACTTAAATAAATGATGATGATGATGATGATGAAATTTATTTCCTGTTGTAACTATAAATAGCAGATAATTTCAAACCATGTAATATAACATAGCATTTCAAAAATAAATATTTAAGGAATTTATGAACATACTTAAATGCAATGGCCAGGGAAATCAATCCTATATTATGAAAACTTTTGCTAAGTAACTAATTAAAATCTACACAATTTGAGATGCTATACATAACAATAACCCTTTGTTCATTTTTTGCAGGTCTTCGCTGATGTAAAGAAGCTTTTTGTTGAGTAAGCAAATTTGAAGGTTTTGTATGTAGATTTAATAAAATAATAATAAAATACATGTGTTCTGAAATAATAATAATAATATACCTGTAAAACTGAGAAACTGGGGTCCATTTCAAAAAGGAGGAAAATCTCAAATCTTTTTTTGGTTGCAAAATGCAAAAATCTTTTTAAAAATAAGCACATCTCGAAATCAAACTGATGGATTTTATCCAATCATTTAAAACATAACAATCCTTTGAATCTTGTTTGAAGATTTTTGGTGTAAAACAATGTTTTGAATGGCACTGTTTATGTTGTACCTACTAACCACAAATTCACAATCATTATTTGTAGCATTTAATTTAAAGATCACCTTACATGGTATTTGGAGTTTAAATTTTAAAGCACCTTGATGGTTGTGCTAAATAATATAATTTCACATTTCAAAGAAATAAATTACAAACAATTATGAGTTTAAACAGAGGCTGTTTTACTGTCTTTTTCATTGCTGACATTACTGATCAAGAACGTGAAAACACAAAAGGCCAAATCATGGGTGCCTTATGAGGTCATGACACCACTACAATTCAATTTGAATACACAGTATTCCTAATAAAATTTACAATATAACATAAAATACTGAATAAAAAAAAAATGAAAGGGTCATTCATAAAAGCTGAAAGAGCTTGTAAATCATTTTGTGTCCAAAATGATTAAAATGTTACATAAAATATTTTGACATGACACGATGGCATGTATCTCATGGCTTTGAGTATTTGTTACATAAAAGTCAAAATAAAAAAAATGCAATTAATTAATTAATATCTAAATATAAAAGTGCAAGGAATTTTAAAACAATATGAACTATTTTAAAATGCTTGGTCTTGAAAAAAGGCTAAGCCTACCCAAGGGTACTAAGAAAAGAAGCAACCATGGACTTCTCTTGTAGCCTTTAACAGTATAAGAATCCAATGTCAGTGATTACATTTTTTTAAAGCAGGCTTAACTAAACTTGTATTATAATATGACTTGCCAATCACCTGTGTAAGTAAAAGACCTTCAACAATCAGTGTACCATAACAGTGACATTGGTATATTTAAACACCATACAAAATGGTCTCAGTTGAGAGACTTTAAAATATAATTATTTATTGTAAACTTCATGTAAAAGGAGGTAATGCTGTTTGCCTACAGAATGGAACCAAGCTTTATATAGGCGTAACTAAAAAATCATAGTCAACTGTTTTTTAAAGTCTTTGACTTTCATTAATTTCCTGACTTTTTTAATAAATACATAAAATTACCACTGTTGTTAGAAATATATGTTATCTCGAAGTTAAAACTATTAGGAATTTAAAAAAAAAACATCAAATTACAGAATATACAGTGAAGCATACTAAAAATAAAATGTCTGAACCAACCAACCTAAATTTACAAATATATGCTTGGGTAACAACAGTATTTTTTATTTAAATTAAAAAAAAAAACATTTAAAGGATATGTCATTTAGAATTATTTCTTACGAACAGATTGATATAATTATAACAAATTTTATCTATTCATTTTTATGAAAAGGTGAACAACGATAAACATGATGAAAACTTACATTTTAAAAATTAATGTTAAAACGGTTTTTAAAATATGTACTATAACAAATGTCAGTAAATTTAAAGTCATTGGAGTTTATATTAGGTTTTACTTGTATAACATTTTCTGTATCACATTTTTGTCTCATTTTGAAATACCGTTGTATTTCTGTAAAAATTTAAATGGTAAATATATAAGATTGTCAAATAGTGAATTTATTTTAAAACTGTTTTGTTTAAATGTTTTTGAAAGATAATAAAAAAAAAAGTTTCACCAAAGATAGGACTGTATCAAATCACTGATAACTATAAGAATACACAGTCAACTCGACAAAAACCAACCACCCATCATTGATATCACAGAGGTTGTGTGGCCATGTTGGTGGCTTATTTGAGGCTCTAAGAATCAAGCAAAGTAAATGTTAAGTTTAAAAGCAGCAAACAGGTGGCACAGGGAGGGAAATGTGGTCATGCTTGACATTGATAAAGTATGGTTTGCAAGATGAACCGTAAAATAGGGCCTAAACAAAAGACTGCGGCAATGATTACATGAGTCCTGAGGTAATGCGGTTTTTATGATGAATCCAGGCCAGTGTTTTCAATGTTTCATATTTTCAGGGCCTTATTTTTTAATGAAATCGGTCAGCACCCGAAGCATGACGCCACTGCTACACTTTGAAATGGGAAACATCCTTTTAGTTCTGTTTTCCTGATAGTTCAGTTTAGAGAGAATTAAGTTTACTTTCTTAACCTCAATTTCATGATTTTGGGAATTAATATATATGTCCAGATTAGCATGAAATTCAGTTAGGTGGTTGGTTTTGTGAAAGTTGGCAATATAACAGTAGGAACATTCTGTAAGCTATATGATTAACCCCGGTGCACTAAAATCAATATTAACATATCTCACTTTGTCTAAACTAACCAGGGAGGTATAAAATAGTATATTTTATACCTCCCTAAACTGACTAATGTTAATATTTATAATACATTTAGCACAGTGTATATAATTGCCAACTAACCCTACTGTATCGCTTCAAATAAATGCTTTAAGGCGTTTATTATCAAAATGATTTGTGTATAATCAAAGGAGAGGTATTTTGTGTCTGTAAAATATTGATACAGACATGTTGAGTAACATATTTTTTAACTTTGCTGAGGATTTGGAGCTGCAAATAGTTGTAAAGGGTATCATGATAACAGATCTGTTACGAATAATTTGATAATAAGATGTACTTAGTGTTTTTGATTCAAAAAATTGAGAAATAATACAAAGGTATTTTGCAAATACTCCCTTCACTTTGTCAAGTAGTTGAGTAGTGTTATTTCCAGTTTGGTTTGAGTGATGTTGTGGTCACTGTGGATCACAGCATTGTTGAAGATGCAAATTTCTCATATTCTTTATATTATTACTGTTTATTAGATATCGCTGATTGATATTGTTTACCAACAGGTTGTAGGTTATTAGACAGTTTTTATGAAAAATTTGTCCGTAACATTAGACTAAAAATTATTTTGGATTTAAATATGTAAATAGGTATTTATGTATTTCAGTTTAACTGTACATCACAGGTAGATAATATGCAACATCTGTTACCCTTTAAAACATGTGTTCTTATCATAAAACTTTTACAAATATATTTTACCTTTCATGTAAAGAACAATAACCCTTGTCCTACCAAATTGTCTTTTGTTAAAATTCAGTTTCTATTTATAGTACTGTATAAACAAAATCAGTAACATGGGCAAAACAGGCCTTTAAGACTATAGGATTAATGGCTGTCAATGTGTATAGTGGCAATTACAAAAAAGTGTATAGAAGAAAAGTGGGGTGGGGGGGTGGAAGTAAGCCCGCACCAAACCCACAGTATGAGAATACAAGATGGACATTTCAGTACAGTAATCTGTATATATAAATAATTTAAAATTGTGTTTCACCTACTGAACATGTTCGTATTACAATTCAATTTTATTTTCTATCCTTGGCATGTAATTTTGTACTTATACTGATTTCAACTCGCTTCTTTTATCCACAAATGAGATAATTTAGGTAGTCAACTCTATCAAAACCACACCCTTCACACCATCCATCTCTTTTTTTTAATAGTTTGAGTAAAAGTTACCTATTTTTAAGTAGGTTTCACAAGTCTGAGACATAAAAAAAATGTCCGGTTTATCTTAAAATGTGGTTGTCTGAATGGCTGTTGTGGTAGAGTTGACTATGATATATAATGATTGCTATATTTTACCTACCTTTGAACACTTCAGGCATGGAAACATTTTTTTTATTATTCATAATAGGACAATGTTTAATTTTATTACTTTAATTGAATCCTGAACAAGTCTCTTCTAATTAATATCGATAATTATTGTTAAGGCCAATTTGTAAATTTTAGTTTTCTGGAGGGTCAGTTTTTAAAAGATAGACATTTTTGGCCCTCACTGTACTACACTTGACTGGAGAGTCCAAAACAACCCCAGAGATTATTGGACAATCCTGGAGATGCCAAGACAATCCTATAGGGTCGTATTCTCAAAAGCAGACTAACTTTAGTTCAGGACTAAATTAAGATATAATTTTGGGCTGACTAGCTATGGTATTCTCAAAGATATATAACATGTGTCCAGGTATAATCCCTGGACTAAAGCATTCTAAATGTTGTTTGCAGAGGAACTAGGTTTATGGATAGTTCAGGATAAACCAGTGCTGTTTTAATGTTAGTCCTGGACAAACTTTCGAGAATACCAGCCATATGGTTTTTTTTTAAATCTGGGTCAATCCTGGATTACAGGAAAATCCTGGTGACACTTTTGTAGACTTGGGTAATCTTGGAGAAAACAATGCTGGAGATTACAGCACACTCCTATACACTAGAGAAACATTTACACTCTAGGATAATAATAGACTCTAAGACAATCTTGGTAATTACAGAAAAATTGTGAAAACTCAAAGACAATACTGTAAACCTGTGGACAATTCTAGAGGCAACCTGGGAGATTACAGGAAAATCTTGAAAACTCCTGGATAACCCTGGGGACACCCAAGACATTTCTGTAGACTTGAAAATCTTGGAGATTACAGGAAATTCCTGTAGACTCTACAATAATGAATATTCCTGGAAACATCTGGAAAATTCCAGAGGTTCTCAGATAATTATCAAGATTCTTGGATGCCCTGGAGACTCTTAAGACAGTCTTGAATGGTATATGCATGTTGTAAAGTAGTTTTTTAGTCAAATTTTAAAACTTTAATATAAGAATTGGAAAGATTAATATATTGCTTGTCATGCTCTTGTAAATGTAAATTAAAGCCAAGTAGTCAATTTAGTGCAATCTTCTACTTTCATTTCATGTACTTGTATTTCTTCAATAACACTACACCTGCATGTACATACAACGTAACATTTGCATCCATCTATTTTAATTCATTACTTACTAATATAAAAGCACTGGTTGAATAACATTTTAGCACAATTCAAATGGAATTAACCCTGTTCACATTTTAATCTCTGGTATAACAAGAACGACTGCTCACCGAGTCTGTACTTTGAACCACGATTTCCTATAATGTTTTTAGCATGTAGAAGCTGTTTTCCAGTTATTATTTTAGAAGCACAAAAACAAATTCTGAGTGGGATTCAAACTTATGTTAGAACAGTCCTATAAAACAATGTGTTAACTGAGCACACTGCCAATGTGGTGAGTGTAGAGGTCCCAAGTTGTAGAAACATAATTCCTGGAGATTAACTCGTGGTCAACCAACCACTGTTTGTAGTATCTACCAATCTTATACAAACACCCTTATTTATAAGCTCAACACCTTGCACGTTAATGAAATAATAGATTCTAACATGTATTGTCACTGCAAACATGTGCTATTACTGTTTCTCAAAACAATACTGAACTTCATAGTTGTTTATTTTCAACAAATAAATAGGCCAATTTATGCTCTGATTGTGAAAATTTTAGAAAACCTGGAGAATTTCCTGCAGAAAACTAAATTCCGGGAGAAAATCTGATAATTCCGGGAGCCCGGGAGATGATCCAAAGTTCCTGGAGACTCCAGGACAATCCTGGAGACTTGGGAGCTCTGTGAGCGTGATATTGTTCAGCACTTTTTTAGTTTTGTTGGTGTAGGGGGAATTCTGGGATCTGACTTACAAAAGGGATGAAGGTTTTACTGGAAATCGCCTTTAGTTCATGTGTATAAAATTCCATACACATCCATTCAAAACTGGCAATGCTGGACCCTTTTAAAATTGTGGTTCTATTAACAAGAACATAAGTGAGGTTCTCAGGTCATGCAAACCTGAGATATTTTTTCTCGCATTTTGGTTTGATACACCAAGGAAAACCCATTAAGTTTGAAAATTGTTTCCAGTAATGTGTTTCTAGTGGTGATTGAGCAGTGCACTGGGAAGCAATCCCCTATTCTTTACTGAAGAGTGTTCGGTCTTCTTTAATTTGTATGGACCATGTTCTACTTGGGACCAAAGGCCTAACATCTCGCATGCTGTTAACTTATATTTCAATCCTCCAGCTAAAATGCCAGGAGAATGGCAATGTACTGTAATCTAGGATCAACAGTCTCCACGGTTCAGCATAAACACTACAAGCAGTTCAGCTAAATGCCTCTCTCTCACTTTAGTAGGTCTTGAGACACTTTAGGCTTTCGTTATCAATCATTTACAACCAGTTACAATGCCAGAAATACCCCGACAACAGAGCAACACCCCCGACAGGGAGGACAAAAGCTCCGATTTTTCACCTGTCGACACTCTAAAAGGAAAACCTAAAATTTCTCCGTGATGGCCAATTATCAATCAATAATTGTAATAAGGAAAGATTTTAATTTGATTTTTATCTATGCCAAATTTGTTTTTCTTTACAGTGGATCTGAAGACTCGACCGCCCCTGCTGATGCGGAGACCCCCAGTGAACCGTCCCCTACCCAAGGGGAGGATCCCCCAGCTGAACAACCGAAGGCATCTTCTTGGTTTTGTAAAATATTGTGATTGATTTGCCTAAAAGCCAGGCTTCATATACATTTTATACCTACATTTTTTTAATACCTTGGTCGTGGGTTTTTAGAGTATAGTCTTGTTAAAACAATTGTTTTTTTTTGACATCTCATAATTTTTTTATAATTTTAAAATAAAGTTTATATTATAATTTATCTACATTAGTTTTCTATTTTTAGAATTTTAGTTTTTCAGGACATTTCCAGTTGTTAATTCTCAATTCTTTCTGAGTATAAGCCCACCCATTATTTTATTTGTTTTATAAGTTATTGAGCACATTTTCTTAAACCTGGGTTGTTATTACGGCTAGATGGTGAACTTCCACAGAATAGAGAGCCCAAAGTTTAATTCCATGGAATTGCCTACTATTTCGGAATCCAACCAATCAAATCGTGTTGTGTCCTAAGGCTGTTGCTATGTCGAAATTGCGCATGCGCAATCTTTTATAGAAGTTTTTAATTTACCAATAAATGAAAGTAAATTTAATCCAAATATAAAGAAATTGACAACATAAAATATGTGTGAAATATGTAATAATTTGTATAACAAAAGAATGTTAAAAATACAATAATTATAAAACAATTATTATTATTTAATTGTAATATTTCACCCGTTTTTAAACGATGGCTATATTTCTTTGATTAGACTACACACTGTAGGCACAGTGTACACAAATGGTTTGTGAGCACTCTAAAGACCAGTACATCTTGAGATTAATAGGTGGTTATCCTGTGTTGTCCTCATGGCTTCTGTTTTGGACAGAATAGAGTACAGTTGACCTTCTCATTTACACACCCCTTGGGCTGGAAGGTGTTTGTAATTGAGAAAGTTCGTAAATGAGAAGGTTCATGAAAACTGGCCAAGTGAGGCCTCCAAAACACTTATTTGTGTTTATTTTGTGCTCTTGGTTGTTAAACAAAGTTGTTTAATTGAACTAGGAGGAAAAAATATGGGAAAGGAAAAAAATATCAAAGATAAATTATCAAATAATTACATCAGTGGCCATTATTTTACTGACGTCATTGTAAAATAGAAGGTTTGTAAATGAGAAGTTGGTAAATGAGAAGGCTGACTGTAGTGCTCTTTAGCAGGACATGACACTTGGTGAAGGAGTCACTGAATACAGTTGAACCTCCCTGTGCGGACACCTCTCATAACGGACACTAATTCAAAGACTCGTTTGTTCTTCCTATCTAATCAGTGCATTTGGTACCTCCCGTAAGCGGACACCTCTCGTAAGTGGATGCGGACACTTTTTGTACGTGTACGTTAATTTACCTCCCATAAGCGAAAATCCCGGAAAATTTAGTGATTTTTCTGTACAACAAATACAAATTTCTGTACAAAATCGTTCCTATACTGTAATGGATGAGAATCATATTAATGAACCAATTTTGAAAATGATAAAAACCATATTTAATAAAATAGAGAATGAGGTTTCTAGATATTTAAGAGGACATTTCTGTTGAGAATGCCATAAAATATCAAACACAAGGATGTTTATGTAATTTTACAACTTTGGCCCTCTATCGGCCATTTTCGTAAGCAGACAACACTCGTAAGCGGACACTTTTCCCGGACTCGTGAGTGTCTGCTTACGGGAGGTTCAACTGTATTGAAATTCCTGTCCACTGCACCTTGTTCCCATGGCAAATTCCTATACAGGTCTGTACCCAGGATTTGACATGGGTAAGTGCAATTTTTTTGCCAACAGACACCTCATCTGGGTCTTGAAATTGACAAGCAAAAAATTCTCTTTTTTGGCAATTTTAAGTGGTTTTCAGGATTTTCAATTGTTCAGGCCATTTGGTCTGCCAATGCTGGGAAAGTTTACCTTTTTTAAGTAAAAAAAACAAAATACTTTAAGGAAAATTAATATTGGCAGTTTTCAGTACAAGAAAATGCACGTCTAGGACTCAAAAAAACACATCAAGAATGCATGAGAACATTCTGTGTAATAATATACTGGTATTGAGGTACCATTGTGTTGTTTTGTATATAGATATTTTTTAAGGAGTGTAGTAGTAAAACTATATATTATTGTTAATATACTGTAATAGATTTTTGGGAGCTCTTCAAAATGCTAATACAAGTGTTATCAATTGTACTAAGTACAGTTTCAGAGCTAAAAGTGGCATTTAAACTGGTGGTAGTCTTTGAACAGTAAATGTCTGATCCCCGATTGAAATACATCTCCAGTCTCTTTGTGTTGAATTGATCTCTTATGAAACATGCCTCATGCATATTAAAGAATGTGGCACCAATCACTACTAGGATTGCCCCATTGGAAACAAGACTTCGAACCAACCATGGAGGTTATGCCCTATTCAAATTAGAAAGAAACCCAGGACCAACGGATAATAAATATGGTGCAGTAGTTACAGTTCAGGCTTCCAATCACCCTGGTTGTTTACAATTTTGAATAGGCCACTATATCCATGTTTCTCTCTCAACCCTGGAGTATGATTGAGTAGCTGGGAGGTTTAAACTCCACAGGCACTGACTGCAGGTAATAAAGGACTTAGTTGTCTTTAGAAGTTGCACTTATATTAATAGATAATTGTTGACAGAACATTAATTTGTTAAACATTACTTGAAAGTCAATATGCACTTATATTACGCCTTGGTACGCTCCACAATTGGCATCCTATAGGTGATGACTTGTACTGTATTTCACAAATTAAAATTAGTAATAAATTATTATTGTTTTAAATAATAGTTTTATTTACATTACCAAGGTTACCGTACTCGCATGAATAATTGCCCGATTAAAAAAAACCCATCATACAGTTGAATACATTGATTTAATTCTAAATACTGTAATACATCTCTGCTTTCTGATCTGTCCTTCCAACTTATCTGCCGGTAAGCCTATGTACACCTTTAGATGGAAATATGTTTTATTTAAATTTACATACAGCAGCTCTATATTCTGTAATGTATGGGTTCCTAAAGCACCCCCTCAAAAGTGCAAAATGTTTAAGTGCCCAGATGCTTGTTCGTGCGGGTACGGTATGCGGTTTAGTTGTAATTTTATTCAATGAAATAATTGGGTACTTTTAAATCTAGGCAGTAGACGTTACCAAGAACGATCGGTAGTATTTCAAAATGATAAGAAATGAATCACTGATGTTTTAATTGAAGAACATTAAAAAGAGATGCTATATTATTGCTTTAACATCATTAAAGATTGTATCTTATGCTTGTATTTTGAGATTAATAAAGATAGCTGGATTTATATATTCAGTTTTCTGTGATCATCGTATTGCTTGTAATCCGGTTGATAATCATAAACGGCATCTTCACATCATCCTGTGAATCCAGATGAATACTCCCAGAAAGACTTGAGTGTGTTTCTAACTTCATCTGTTCACACAATTTCACAATAGTGGAGACTCGGGAGCAGGTTTTTTGTAATTACGATTGTTTTACAGCATATAGTCAATACATAGAGCCCGGCATACTGAAATTTTGCTCAGTATTACCTTTTAGCCGCACACTGCAAGCAAAATGTTTACAAACATAGAACATTTTTACAAGCACGAGGGCTTTGAGTGCCCTGGATAAGTAAAATTTATCAAACATGATAAATATTTTGCTCACTGCCTTGTGATGCACTTTGCTCACTAAAAAAATAGATGTACACTGCCAGCAAAGTGCATGCAAGGCACAGTACTCAGCAGAATTCCTCAAGTATGCACCTGGCTTTGAATTATAAAATTAGGACTTGATACTGAAACTACTACAGTACAGTTGAACCTCTATTTTACGTACTGTATGGGACCAAAAGTGGTATGTAAAACATAGGGTTTGTTCTCAACCTTTCACTCTACAGCTTAACAATGTAAAAGTATGCCATGATGAGTTGCATGCTAAAAAAAACCTAACAAATATATGATGGGTTAAACATATAATGTTCATTGCATGGTGAATCAAACTTAAAAATCTAAACGTTGATGACATCATTGTTTTTATGAGGCGTATGTAAAATCGGGGTATTTAAAACAGAGGTTCTACTGTATTAAAAAAGTCTTTGCACATTATTTTCACAACTGAGCTAAGTTTTACAAGGTTTATGTATATGTAATCAGAAAAAGCAACAAAACCTCAAAATTACCTCTACACCTGCAACAACTCTCTCAAAAAATCTCTGGAAAAAATATACTAAACTGGACATCAATACATTCGCAACGTAAATCAAGCAATGCTTAAAGAGCTCTGAATGAAAAATGTAGAGCTGTTGTGGAAATTCATCATTAGAGAGAAGACAATGTAGGACCAGATGGTTGTCTAGAAAACTGTACCTGCTAAAATCAGTGCATGGTTTGATTTGAAAATGGAAATGGCTTGGAATCTAAAGGCCGACGCACACGTAAGCCGTTTATATGGCAACAGGCCCATGCTGTTAATTGTATGCGCGCGTTAATTTACAACATTACATCTGCGCACAAACACATAGCAATGCGAACCTGTTGCCATATAAACTGCGTAAGGGTAAAGCTTACGACCCCCGCACACGGTGAGCCGTTGGCACGAGTAGCTGTTAAATATCAAACATGTTAAAAACCTTGCGCTGCGCCGTTGGCGCACTTAAATCCACTGCACACATAAGCTGTTGGTGTGCAGCGGCGGCATGAATGACTGTTGGCGCGCCATTGGCTTACATGTGCGGTGGCCTTTATACAGATGCTCTTGTTTGGAAGAAGCAAAGCAAAAATAAGTAAATTAGCAAGGTACCAAAACAAATTTTCCTGATAATTTTAACTCTTGAATCATTAAAAATGATACATCCTCATAAATAAAGATGTGTAACTTTATCAGACAGACGTAGAGCTCAAAATATTCATAATAAATGTGCATACTGTAAATAATCGGACAGGTGCTTGTACAGCTCAAAACATTCATAAGATAAATCAAGCAGTTATGTGTGAAAAATGTGGAGCTGTTGTGTAAGTTCATTAATAGTGCACAAGGTAGGCTGAGATGGTAAACCAAACACAACTGTCCAAAAAACCAAACAAATAGGATAGTCCAACATATGGTGGACAATACAGTACCAGCTAAAATCCGTGTATAGTATGTTCATGGCTTGGAATCTTCTACAATACACTAACATAATTGTAATTCTCTGATGCATCCTTGAAAACGGTGCATATCAGATTCGTGCTCTAGACCTCAAGACATTCTCAGGATAAATCAAGCAATGCAATGAAACCTGCATTTCATGTATGCTGCATAAAATGATCGATGAAGTTATTTTTTTAGGGATTTCAATCAAACATTTTGATAAAAAAATGAAATATGGAAGAAAACAATTATACTTTTGTCCAAAAGTTTATTTTGTTCTAAACAAATCACCAAACACAAAGTGTCAAATTAATGAATTCAAGTCATTTAAAAACATTTTAAAACAAAATATCAATTTGTCTCTGGGCTTCACCATTATGAACCAAACTATATAGGGCTCAATCTGGAAGCTAAAAAACAAACATTGTTAATCTTGACGAAATGACCAGATTTAATTATATTAAGTGAATTTCTATTGTGAACTTTGTTAAAACACAATTCAAAATAAACATGACTAATTCGCTTACTTTGCTCTACAGGCAAAAACTATTTTGTGGCTCCTATATAGGCCTACGTTTACACAACCTGGATTTACGGATCCTACAGACTATGTACCATCTTTGGTCTTGTAACATACTGTACATAAAATGCAGGTTCTACTGTACTTGATCAAAGAGCTCTGTGTGGAAAAGTTGGAGCTGTTGTGTTAGTTGGTGTTAAATAGACCACAATGTCTATGGAATTGTAATTCAATTTATGATGAGGTTTTTCACCTCTTTCTATAGAAGGTGCTCTTCTCAACTCCTTTAGCATCTTCTGGTCGAATTGTTGTAAAAACATCATCTGTTACATCAGTTGGATACAACTCTGTTGGCTCCTTGGCTTCCTTTGCAATCTTCGCAAGAACTCGTTCTTCGTACTTGGTGCCCCTTGCAAGACGTGCTTCTCTCCGCACCTATAAAATAAATATTCAAATATACTGTAGGAATCTAAACATAAACCCAATAATTGTATGGTGTGTATTTTTTTGGCAATCCTCAATTATTGTTTTGCAATTTCCCTTGCAGTTAAATTCATATTGGACCAGTAAAATATCCCAGTTACGGGTCAATATGACCAATTACAATTTTAAGAAAAAATTAGTTCATTTTTATTTATTGCATATAATTAAAATGCAGTAACACAAATTTAACATAGCCATAAAAAAAAAATTGTTTTTATGGATTAATCTATAGAATAGTACTGTATAGTACTGTATCTGCTATTAGTCTAGAAAATTTTATGCAATGCAAACAAACGTGTGCAATGATATTTCATTTTAGATCACTCTTTTCCAATTATGTAATGGCTACAGAATATAAAACATGTACAAATGCAAAATTTGGAGTAAAGGAATGTCCACTCAAAAAGTTTTCAATATGACCTCTAAACATGTGTCAGGTTTAACTGACAATCCTTCAACAGTTTGCCATACTTTATAGTATGATTATTACACCAATATGGTTACTGTAAAGCCCTAAATTTTCGCGATTTCAAGATTTAAAGCATTTCGCGGCCTTTTATTTTCGCGATTGGACGTTTTTAACAATTATTATTTTCGTGATTTTGACGCTAGACTTATTACTACGTATAACACAGTCACTTATATTTGATCATAAACTTGTTTTGGGTCGATGATAATTATGTTAGTTTTGAAAATTAATAGTACCGGTCCATTGATGATGACAGCATCAGGCCCCGATATACCTACCTCTTTGATTATGTAGCGGCGGGTCACGATCATTTCGAGCCTAAGCCTAGCCTACATTTGATCGAGTCGCTAGGCTCACCAAGCATGTCTCGGTAGGCCGATTTCGCACGACGAATTCCACGATTTTTCACCCATTGTCGCGTAGAATACCAGCCCTCCATTAGGCTACGATCGTTTATTGATAATATGTTAGGAAAGTCTCCTTGAAAAAGTTGGAAATCATCGTCTTGTTTTCGTCGTTAGACCTAGTTTAAAAATTGTTTTCCATTGCCCATATGACTCGAAATCTATCAAACCGGAAGCGAATCGGATGTTAGTGCCACCAGAACTTTTTCTTTGAAATTTTTTTCGCGGATTCTTCTCAAATTGGATCTGTTTTATCGACCAGAAAGCAGGAGATATTGGAACCAAAACTCATATAACAGATACATTTATTATATATATCTTCGAATAATGCCAAAATTATTATTTTCACAAAATAAACATGTTTTTTGAACGACCGTTTCATCTTAGTCTATCGGACCTTAGTGGAGGCCATCGCGAGGGCTAATGACAATGCAAAAGATATTTTTACTGTTTTGTTGTACAGTAGTAGTTATTTATGTGATTCGTGAATAATTGTAAACGAAACAAAAAGAAACAAGCAGATTATTTATTGTATACTATACATTGTCATTATCACATGTTTTGTCAATCATTTTTGACAAATAAACATCTTCAAGATTTTCGCGAGCCCTTAATTTTCGCGATCACCGTGTCATCGCTAAATTCGCGAAAATTAAGGGCACGCGAAAATTTAGGGCTTTACAATATTTGGTTTTAGGAGAGGTGAATGTACACTTAAAACTTATTTAATAAAATAAAAAGAAAAGGCTCTACATTTTAATTAGAAAAACTTACCAAATTTGGAGATTTGTATGTAGGGTTTTCAAACAATGCTTGCCCACTAAAGCTACCTGCAAATATCTTGATTGGGTTAAGAACAAACCTAGGACCGACCTCCACTAGTGATCCATCCTCTTCAACGACCTAGCAGCGTAAATGTAAACAATTATATAAACTTCACCGAGATTAACATACATTAGAGGCCAGAGTTGCTACAAAAGTCCAAAGCTGGATAAGTAGCAAGAATTAAGATGAAGAAATTCATGTCCAATTTGGCTTTTGTTAAAAAAAGTTGAAATAGAGTCAAACATGTCTAAGTTGAGCACAAAGTGGCGTTGACAATTACCAATTTCAAATCTAATTTGACTTAAAAATTTTTTATTGGAAACATCATATCAAACTTCAACTTTGGTGACTTTGACTACAAACTTCATTTCATTTCTGGTTTTTATTTTCAAATCTTTGCAATATTGAATACATTGAATTGTGAATATATTACAATGTAGGTTATATGAAGAGTACATAAAAATTAGTCAAGAATAATAGACTCCGAAAAGAAAACCCAAAAAGGGTAGAAAAAGGGAGGGGAAATAAAATTATGTTGATTGAACAGACAGCAGGAAAAACAAGAATAAAGTGGCGCTGTAGCTTGGTGGTTGACGTGCTTGCCTACCAATCCCGAAGTCCTGGGTTCAATCCTGACCAAGCGCCAGGATTATTCTCACGACAACAATGCCACTGCCTAAGCCTTGTAACGAGTCTTAGTTTATAAGCATGATATAGTATATCCATCCTGTAATTGACGTTTACGCTGTTGGATGTGGATGAAATAAAAAGATTTTAAAAAAATACTTGAATAAAGTGATGCAGTTACCTGATAATTCCTGAACCACACCCTATTATCAACTATTGAGAAGCTGAACACATGGTCAATAAATGGCTGACTTTTTGGATGACGATATGGAGTACCAAAAGTCTGGAATAGAAAAAAAATGTCTATAGATAGATAATCATGACATAATTTGGTAAACAGTAGTACATTTCTTTCCCCATTGTTACATAGACAACAGCCCACACTATATCACAAAAGGCCAAATTTGTTTTTCACTAAATCATGCCCATCTGGCAGTGGTATAATCCCTCAGTTGTTTCTATGACCCCAAAATTTGTTTGCCTATTCCAAAACTTCAATCTAAAAAAAAAAAAACAGACCCCACCCCATAACTATGTAATTATTTGCTCATTCTTGTTTAATTTTATTTGTGGGGTTTGCAGACTGTTAAATATTTACTTGTCAATATGAAATCCATTTCAAAATTTGAACAAATTTCACTAACAATCATGAAGGGTTTACTAAAATGTAAAAAGGGTGGTAGTGGCATTTTACATTACAGTGCAAATACAGAGTTTACATACAAGACCATGGTCAACTGCATTTAGGTAAAACCTCGCCCAATTTTACACTGTCCATGTCTTATATTCCCATCCTGTTTTTAGGACAATGGCAAAGATGGGTAATGTAAACATCAACAAAATATGTACTACTCTTAAATACCCCAAAAAATTGGAATATAAAAGGTGAAATTTTTAAAAATATTATTACATCAGTTTAACATTTTATAAGCTTTTCACAACAATGAAGCATTTAGTACATTACATCAGTTTAAAATTTTATAAGCTTTTTACAACAATGAAACACTCAGTATGGTAAAATAATGTGTTTTAGTCAAGAGAAAAAGTAAAGGGCTAGTCCTGCGTGATGCATAAACCTGTTTTCGTTTTCATACACCATTGAGCATGGAACACAGTCCTATTGCCCTCCCATCCTGCTGCTCAAACTTCATGATTATATGTGAGGTCCCACCACAAAATGAGTCTCATGGTAGGAAAATCCAAAATTGAGTTATTGGTACCTTTTAATGGAGCATAATATAAGCTGTAATCTAAACTCTAAATAAAATTCATTGGATAAGTAGATCCGAAGATATGAGCATTTGAATTCTCATGTATGGAAACATGGTTTTGAGAAAATCACCATAAATATATAAACAAAAGAACATCAACCTCAGAAAATCTGCCTGAATGACACTTTTCTACATGAAAACTGACTTAAAAAGTATACTACAATGAAATGTAAGTACAATAGTACTTATATTTGTTTAAAACTAAATTTCTCAAAAATTTGACTTCAGATCTATTTTGTTGATTATCTCAATTTGATCTCACCTACGATGCGACTCATTTTGTGGTAAGACCTCACATATGAGCTCTGTTAAGTATGTGTGCTCTTTATTAAATTACCAGATTAGGTTTATTAAACTTCAACACACCTGTATAAATAGTTCCTTCAAAAGCATATTATGAGGAGTTTTATCAAAAACCGAGTCAAATGACAGTATTGGACGTGAAGACTTCAAACAATTTCCAGTTAATTTCAATTCCAACATTGTGTGAACTGCAAACAGAGAATGATGAAAATTATGAAAAAATCAATATTAATTTTTCTACACTAAATACACAAATGTAATTAGACCTAATTACAGTCCCCAAAATTGCATTGCATACTACTAATTTTCCTATTGGAAACAAATATATTTTGGTATCCCCCTCAAATAATACAGTTGAACCTCCATGTGCGGACACTTCTCATAAATAGACACCTCCCATAACGGCCACTGGTTCAAAAGCATGTTTCTTCTTTTTTTACCTAATCAGTGCATTTAGTACCTTTCATAAATCAGCCACCTCCCCTAAGTGGCCGTGGACACTTTTTTACATAAAGTTTTGGTTTGTTTGTTATGTATGATAATTTACTTCAAACAAGCAGCCATTCTAGAAAATTTTGTGATTATTTGGACAATTGATACAAATCTCTATACAAAATTCTTATAATGTAATGGTTGAAAATCTGTTACTAAACCAACTGATTTTAAAAAGTAATAATAGTAGAATGTATAGAAAATGATGTAAGAGAAAAATAGATGTATAGAAAATATAGAATGTGTCTAGACATCTGGGAGGCTCTTTGCATTGAGAATGCCATGAAATGTCAAACATAAGCACATATATACGATTCACAAAATCATATATCCCGTAATCGTACACTTTTCCTGGAGCCGAGTGTGACCACTTATGAGAGGTTTAAATGTATAAACTATTTATTTTATTACCAAAAAAAAAAAAACACCCAATCACTTGGGTAACTCAATATAATAATGACAATTGATTTCTAATGCAACACACAGCACTAGGTTTATGTTTTAAAATGAAGATACAAATTGCCGATAAACAAGCAAACTTACCATTTTGAACAAGAAACTTGGCTGATGGTCCATGTGGTACATTTGAAACCCTATAAAGACAAACAACTTGATTATTTACATTATATAGCACACATTAGTGGAAAATGCATGTTGCCCAGGCCCTTAGAATCATAGGGCCATGAGTTTGAACACTCTTATACCACTTTTACACTGCCAACACAACTGCGGGATCATCCCGCAATTGAGCGTTGTGGGACGTACAATTGCGGGACAGATTTGTAGTGTAAACAGTGTAAAAATTCTATCACGGGGTGAATCGTCCCGCAACAGTCCCAGGACAGCGAAGCGGAATGCATTCAGCTTCAATCCTTTGCGGGACGCTCCCAGGATGAACCTGGAGTGGCAGTGTAAACGGTTCCAATTTCAAATTCCGGAATGGTTTACATCCTCATCAGTTGGGTAATAAATTACTCAACAGTAAGTTTGATAGAACAAATTGAATATTTGTAAATCATTGTTCTAATAAACATTAATAATAGTAGAATATTTTATTACATGGTATGGGTAATTTTAGAAGTGATTTGTGTTTTAAAGTACCACGGTGGTTTGATACTCTGGTTGGCTGTTTGTGTGCCTAGGCAAGACACTCTATCAACTGTGTTCTCTCTACCCAAGAGTACGAGTGGGTAACTGAGAGGTGCAAATGTCATATGCGCCAATTACGGCTGCAACATTATGGCTTTGGCAATAAGCGCTATATAAACATCACATACCTTTGTATCTTATGTAAGTGTGGGTATGTAGGTGTGTATATATGGGTGGGGGTGTATATATAATAAGGTGCAAGTAAAAACCATATGTACGCGAGTCTATATAAATATATATGAATCATTGTTAACGGCAATTTGGATATACACAGGGATACCGTACCTATGTAATATTCCTGATTTATGTATAAATTATGCATTATTTACTTACAGTAGTATCTTTTAAGATATTTCTGGTATACGCTCTTTTGTGAATTTTTATAGTGAAATGCTTGAAGATTATCTGAATCTGTTCAACCATGATCTAATAAATTTTATTTCGCTTGCCACGTTTTGCGAGAGGTCGCAGGTTCGGATATCGTCAGATTCACTTTATTATAAAATGTATTTATATAGCCTTTTATGCATGTAGATATGCACCTTTTTAATTTTTTTTTTACTCTTAAACATATACAAAATATTTTTAAAAAATGGAGAAAGGAGAAGTGAATAAAAAAAAAGAGAAAATCATGAAAAAAGGAGAGTAATCAAAAGTAACATCGAGGCAAAAAAAAAAACCCTGAAGAACATTATTTTATATTTATCAATACTGTTATGAATGTATAAATCAATATAATATTGTATGTATTGTAATGTTGATGAATAAATGGTGGTTTTTTGCCACACAAGACAAAAAAAAAAGAGAACCACAAAATAAAAACACACAACAAAGTGGAAATCCCTTAATTACGTCTTGGGAGCGCTGTTTAAATTATTTGTAAAAAAAAAATGTCCATACTTTGACACTGGATATCTTCAAAACCCTTTTTCATCAGTTTCTAAAAATGTACACACTCAAGGAACTTCATGTTCTCAGTATACAGACCAAATTTCAAATTCATCTGTTAAGAATTTTGTTCATTGGACCAAAATCAATATAATGAGTCAAAAACGCAAATTCCGGAGATTTGTGTTACGTCCATTGCACGCAATCTAAAATGGAATCATTTCATCCACGAGGCCATTCTTTTTCTCCTCGAAAACTTATTTTTAAGGTTTCTGTGGATTTATTTTCTTTACTGTCAAACCATTATAACTATCATATTTAAAATTTGTGTTCGCTGTACAATTTTAATTCCTGTTCTTTGGTCATATTTCTCACAGAACTCGGAGATACTCGAGGTTCATCACAATCTGTCCTCGCAATTTGTCAATGCAGATATTTGTCTTCTGTGAACAAAGTGCCTTTTCCATATTGAGAAATATTTTTTCGGAGCAAACAGTTTTGGGTCAACATCCACTGCACAGCTTCCCTTCTACAATGCCTGTTCTTTCAAATTTTCTAATCATATTGGTATCTGAACTTTTATTCCATTTTTTTTCTCATGAAGCCTTGAAGACTTTCACAATTTCTTCTGTCTTCAGCATTTTATTTAAACATGTTGCTATCAATTTCTTGTTCACACCAGAAAAAAATACCTTGATTCAACAAAACTCATACTTAACTGACAGAAGAATGTATTAAACACTAGTGCCAGACATTTTTTTCATATGATCCTTGATTGGTGCATGTTATACAGGCTCGTCGTGTGCTCTACTCATGACATCTGACGCGCGATATAATGTGGGTCACCGGAACGCGTGTTTTGGAGGCTATGTTTTCATTTTAACCCTGTATAAAAACTACTAGGGCTATGGACTTGAAAATTGGTTAATATAATACCAACATAATGTCATTTGAATGTGTAAAGTTTTAAATAGTTTGACCAAAGTATAGTGGAGCAATGCATCACCAAAGTACGGGCAATTTTTTATGCCCACCCGGTATATGTTGTTGTGTGTTATTATGTAATGCTGTTTATTCAATGGTAATTTATATTTGTCACTCAAAATTAGCGGGCAAATGTTTTAATTCATTTTTCGCCATTTTCCAAGCTAGGCTATAACTACAAATGGTATTTTGCTAAGCTTAGAAAGAATGTTTTCTAGCTACATCTTCAAAATGTTTTCACAAGAATTGTTCACTTTGTATATAAAATAGAAACTTACTTTGCAAATTACAATGCAAAAAATATTATCCTATGACATATCTACAGAGTTAGGCCAAATTCAGACCTGGAGTCTAATTAGTTTTGGCCAAAAAAGTAAACAAATTAGCACCCGAATGATTCTTTTCCAAGAATTACGTCATTTTATCAGTGATTAAAACGATACATATTGCAATTTAATGGAATGTTTATATAAAGTTATTAATATCGAAAAAATATTATCCAACAATATTAGAGTGTGAATGAACATTTATACTTAATTTCCACAGGGCTCACTTTCGTAGAGCATGCATAGGTAGACTTACACATGATAAATTCATATATTTTTCTTTGAGATTTTCATGGCCCTTAATTTTTGTGATCACCGTGTAATTGTGAAATTCACGAAAACTTAAGGGCGCGGAAGAATAAAGGTATCTACAGTACCTGAATCTTCAGGTTCTAAGCTTCCAAATTTGATTACTCTACACACTGTTCATGGGGGTACCTTAATCTTCTGGTTGTAGGCTTTGAATTAAGAAATACTGTACTAAAGAAACATTGATAATGTAAAGTTTTTATGACTTTTTTGATACATCAAACATGGCTTACCACATATACAAATCTTTTTTCTTTCTTGCTTCAAAGTAAACACATTTATTGCAGTTTTTCATTTCACAAATCTAAAAGTGAAAAAAAAAGCTTCATATGAATACAATGATTGGAGGATGTAAACACAGACCAGGGAGCAATTGGCAGTTGTTGCAGTTTAGACTCACAACCATGAGGTTGGAAGTTAGAAACTCATGATGGTCAGTCCATGCTTACATTGTATATATTGATACCTGGGAGGTACAAATGACAAATATAACATCTCACCACGAAATGAGAAGCATCACTGGTGAGGTCAATTTGAGATAATCACCATCATGTCTCATCATAATGTCTGAAGTCATATATTTTTTAGAAATTTTGTTAATTCTTGAGTATTATGGTAATTTCATCTCATACCTTTTATGTTATACAGCAAAGTATGGAATGCCTCCTCTGCCTTCAATTCACAATCATCATTCAGTACTTACGAATCATCATACAGTGATTACGAATCATCATACAGTGATTACCAATCATCATTCAATAAATACCAGTCACCATTCAGTACTTACCAGTCACCATTCAGTACGGTAGCCCACAACTGCCACGCACAATATAAATACAATTGCACAATTAAAATGCATCTCGCACAATTAAAAAACCCCGCATGAAAATCAAAAGCATCTCGCACAATTAAAAAAGCACCTCGCACA
>JAOTQE010027123.1:0-10450 GCA_025631205.1 Nesometra sesokonis
AATCTTGGCGCTTTGGTCAGGATTGAACCCAGGACCTCGGGATTGGTAGGCAAGCACGTCAACCACCAAGCTACAGCACCACTACCCACCAAGCTACAGCGCCACTACTACTATTAATACAAATGCAACTACTTCTATATCATTAATACTTATGTTTAATCTACTTGAATATCTGTTCTGTGTACAAACTGCAACTCCTCCATGTGCTCGATTTTGTAATTCAGATGTCAATTTATTAGTATTTGAGTACGAGTCATATCGTGTTTGGTGATACAATTTAAATGAATCTATTGAGAATTCAAAAAGATTATCATCATTGTTTAACCATGTCTCAGTTAAACATACGATATTTGATTTCATAAACAAATCATTACATTTCAGATCAAGAAAATGTTGTTTCAGTCCTTGAATGTTATGTAGCATGATAAAAAACTCACATTCTGAATCACTAACTTGTTCTTTAAAATTAACATATGATTTCATTTTATCTAAGCATTTTTTGATGTTTGGATCACAATAAATAAGTTTGGGATTAACATCTTCAATAATTAGTCCTGATATTGATGTCACTCGACTAAGACCTACATATGCCTGCCCGACTGCAAAACAATTCTTAAGTGAGACTACCGCTTTATCCATGGTCATTCCTTGTACTTTATGAACTGTACATGCATATGCTAGTTTTAGAGGAAATTGCTTTCAATTATATTTTTTTCCCATTGACTCTATAAACTTTTCAATTAACTGTACACCAACCTTGTCATCATCAAATTTCACTTGGATATATATCGGTCTATTACATTTATTTGACTTTATTATCTCTTGCACACGTCCCAATAAACCATTTGTTAACCCTTTTGTAGTATCTACATTCTTTATCAACATCACTCTAGCGTTTACTGCAATCCACAAATAACTTGGCAAACTACTTTTACGTGAATTTCGAGGTTTTTCACAGGCTTTATGTTTTTTTCCCACTATCAATTTCCAAATCTTCTGCTTCAATACATATAATATCAGTGCAATGATTGTGCAATGATTCTTTGTTCCAGTTATTAACGTCCTTATTTAATGAATAAATATGGAGAGCATCTTCGCACCTCTCGCCAGTTTCACGTGATTTGAGAACTGCTAAATCTTCATCGGACAAATTCTCTGCCTTTTCCTTTGTACGCAGTTTGTTCAACAACCGTACAAACTCTGCATCTTCCCTTTGTCTCATTATTTGTTCTAATTGTACTTTCGTGAAGTTATCCATCCACAAAGATCCTTCAAGTGTATCTTTATATAATGCTGTACCTATAACAGGTGGTAACTGATAAAAATCACCAACTGCAATTATTGACACATTTCCAAAAGGAGACTCATTTCGTGTCTGCTTAATTTGCTTTAATCGCCCATGCATATACCATAATAAGGTTTGATTTACCATAGATATTTCATCTATAATAACAATTTGCAACTGACTCAATTGATTACGAAGTGCACTTATCTTATACTAAGAGGTATGGACAAACCACTACGAATCGTTTGACCTTTTATATTATATGCTGCAATTCCTGTTGGGGCTAATTTTAATATTGACATATCATCAGGATTCGGCATTATTTTTCCAAGAATATGTGTTGCCTCATTGTAAATACAATTTACCAAATGACTTTTTCCAGTACCAGTACCTCCAGTAATAAACGTATAAAATGCTTCAGGCTGTTTGCCATTAACTTTATCAAGGCACCACTGTCTTACTTTATAGAACATTTGTTGCTGTTTCGTATTAAGAGATCTTATCATTTTATTAGCCTCTGCCCTTGGTATGGTAGTACTTGCGTCGAATTTAATCAAAGATGCTTGATTTTTACTGGAATGTAAATCTGGAACGACAAGTTCATTTTCGGCATCATCAACTTCTACATTTGGTTTTCCGTTTTCTAACCTTTCCTTTTCATTTTCAGGACATAATAAGATCCATGCATCTTCCTGTGGTCCAAAGTTTTCCAAAAGTTCTTCTGTATGTTCAATTTCATCTGTACTTTTTTCATACTCTTCCATGTTACCTTGAACTATCGATTGTACTGTTTGTAATTTACTACCACACAATTTCACAGATCCCTTTTCATAAAATTCTTCATACGTTACAAACTTTGGTGGTTTTAATTGATTATCTGAACGAAATGGCAAATACAGTTGCAGTATACTCATAAAGTATTTCTCACTTGAAATTTCCATTGAAAATCGAGGAAATCATATAATAGCATTATCACTTCTGGTTCTTTTTTTAACGTATCCTAGGTTTTTCTTTAACTTATATACATTTGATTTCTTTTTACTTTGATTAACTTCGGTCGAAGACAGTACTCTATACTGGGCAAGACAAATTTTATCAAATTCAGATCCATTAGGCCGAGCTTTATATCTATCAACTTTATTAGGCAACCAAGCACATGCATCATCTTCTTGTTTCTTTTTAATAACACTTAGTGGTAAACTCATCCGTACCGGATTAGGTCCTACTGGAATAAATTCAACTTTCCTTGAACATTCTTTTAATCGCAAACCACAAACACGGTACACACTTTCTTGAGCAGATACTTCTCGATTATTCATATACACATGCCCAAGTTTTCTTAGGCTTTGCCTAGTGTCTTCATTTCCTCCTCTCATTTCTGATGCTGCTTGAGATAAAAGCTGACCCATTTCTCTTTCAGATTTGGACATATACGCTACAACATAAGCGACACATGCATATACATTTGTTATATACTGAATGTCCATATTAGCATTCCATGCTCTAATCAACGAAGGGTTATATTGATCATCTCCAGGGTTTCTTCTCATGACAATCTTTTGTTGTTTAGCTAAAAGGTTGTTTGCTTCTTCAAATATTTTCTGTGTTATGCCTATTTTGTAAAAGAGTTCACTTGCACTTTGATAGCTTTCTTCACCAGTCTTTTACCTTTATTAAAATATTTTTTGCTTCTTCTATAGCATCATTATAACTATCATCGTTTTGTTTACGTATGTCCGGGTTGACGACAAACGTTTTTTCAGATGGTTCTCTTTGAAAATTAAATCTACAATTTGTTCCTTTCTTTTTACAGGACTTTGAATGTTTTTTACTGTGTATTTGTACATTTGTAACATGCAATTCTGGATCGACGTTTTGAGGTGGTGCACCACAAGATATATATTTATCTATAAAACTAACTACTTCCTCATCTTTATCTGTACCAAGAACAGGAGCATTTTCAACCCATGCTATCATATGAACATGTGGACTTCCTCTCATCTGAAATTCAATTCTATAAAAATAATCTACTACTTTACCAATAGGATCTGCTTCAGACAGAATTACATTCCTCAAAAATGTATGGAAACGTCTATCAAACATTCTAGCAACTGTCACTGGATTAGACTTCAGTAGATTACATTTATCCGCCCATTCTAATTCTTCTATTAGATTTCAAAATCTCTTCAACCTTGCTAACATTTCTCAAATCAGACACCTTCATTTCACTAAAATTATCTTTCTTATCTGATCCCTTTCGCAACGCAATAGATATACTTGATAAAATTCGCTGAATTTCATATATCGATTGAGCATAAAATATGAATTCTGTATTTTTGGCAAACCTATTATCTACGTGCATCAATCTATTGAGCAAATAACGGCCAAGTGTCAGTTTGACATCTCTAGTATCATGATATGTTGGCTGCCCTTTAGGAAATAAAACTGGGAATGATTTCGCTTTATTACTTTTATTATTTAACAATGCAACGGGGCTATTGTTTTCACATGGAGCACAAGAAATTCCGTCGTGAAAATACTCATCAACTATATTCTGTCTCCTGTCAACTGGCTGAAGACTCGTGTCATACGCAATACCACACAAACGGTCTTGCACTTCTTCTTCCTCATTGTTTTCTTCATTAGTTTGGTCATCTACATTAACAGAATTACTTTCAATGTTTTCTTTACTTAAGTAATTGTGCCATTCTTCATTAATTGCTACATCAAAGTACCACTTATTATTATCCTGTAAATGTTCAAGAGCTTTAATGACATTTGCTGTATTAACATACTTATATTCATAATAACTTTTGTAAGACAACTTTCGTTTCAATTTCACTGATATCAATTGATCCTCAGCTTCAGGTCTAGGCAACATTTTTACCATTTCGATTGTATTTGATGGTACACATACCAAATGCTGCTCCAAATTATTTAAACATTTAAGTTCAGAAGGAATATTGTATAATTCTAAATTATTTGAGTTAGCTTCCGCAGGGATTTCCCCATTTAATAGTTTCTTATGACAAGTGAAACATATCCATAAATTACGCCTTGGTGAATTCGCTACTTCACATTTTTCATTGCATTCCTGGTTGCAATTATGCAAATATTTCTGACTTATACACGCCTTATTTCTATACTTAGCTTTTGTGCATTTCATTACTTGATGTTCAAATAGCAATTTGAAGCATACACAACAAACAGGGCCATTTGATATTATCTTTCTAAACTGTTGATATCCAAAATTAATCTTGTATTTTATTTTCATTTTATTCCGTATACTTTCACCAGTACTTTTATAAAGTTTCTGTTGCCTTTCTCTACTTTCCTTTTTCATTTTATATTTATACACTTCATCCATATATTTTCGTTTCCGTGCCTTTTTAACTTGACATTTCTTTCTTCTTGGTAAAAATGGTTATTTTGGTATTTTTGTCTTTCTGTATCTGCTTTTTTGGAATTACTTAACGTACAACTATTTTTATTAAATTCATACACATACCTTACATTATTGGATTTTTCTTTTAAGCGTTTTATTCTCATTCGGATTTTAGCCTTTCTTTTTTGAGTAGAGTAACTTGGTTTTATCTTTCGTTTTTTCGACTTTGCTTTCTTTGTATTGAATCCTGCAACTTGTTCTCTTTGTTCCTGTGTTAATTCTGTTGCAACAATGTCATTCGTTTTTACATATTTCAGTCTTAATTTCCTACAGATGTTTTGTTTATCTCTTTCCAAAATGGGTACAAATTTAAAATGTTTATCTGGTCTATCACCATATTCAATATTAACCATCTCTATACCCTCTTCAGTTTGACTTTGATTTTGGATTGGACTTTCAGGATCTTTAATTGAATTTACACTACCTTCAGTGAAGCATCTAAAGTCATCATTTACTTTGATGTCATTTAAAGACGATTTTGAGTTTGATAAATTTTTAAATGAGGTACTTGGTAAATCTACATTGGCATCAACATCATCTCCATCACTTATTTGTATGATAGACAAATTACCATAATTTAAATTATTTGTTCTTGAACTTGATGACGCGTCGGTCTTTACCTGAACACTCACCCCAGTCAGTTCAAATTGCGTTTCATTTAAATTACAATTCATTGATTTTGCTAACCTTATACAGTGCATGAATATACCTTCCCAATTTCTTGTGTACATTAAAATACTCTTTCCATTTTGACTGAGACAACCATACTTATCTCTTCCATGTGGGTCAAATACTAAAAATCCTGTTTGAAATGTAATTATTGCAAGCGTATTTCCATCAAACGTCATGAAATATCCAAAATGTTGTTGCAAATATTGTTCTAAAGCCTGCTTTAATGTCATTGCTCCACACTCAGTTAATAATTCTCTATCTTCATCTATAATTCCAAATATTGGCTCCTCATAATGCATTACAAAGGTTTCATCTAAAATATCTAATTCCTTAGGTAATTCTGAAACCATTAAAAGTTCTTCATTCATTGTGGAATCTTTGTTAATATAAAAATATAACTGATTTCCAAGGGTCAAAATTTCGTCAAGATCTCTAGAGTAAAAATCGTTTCCATATTTTTTCCGTGAATAGAGAATAGCTACAAGACTATTCGCAACACATTGTTTACCTCTTGCAATGCCAAATTTACAATGACCTTGACTGAAATTACCTTGTGCTATAGTTTTTATTTGTATGCACGTACCGTCTATAATGTTATTTTCATTGACTTCATATTCAGTTTTAATCAAGTCAGTCTGAAACTTATATGGCGATTTAATTTTATTACGAGGAACACTGCTTACACCTAATGACATTTCAGCTTTACTATCGCTATTTTTGTCAATATTGTTATGGCACGTCTCTAAATTGTTTTCATGCCCTCTATTCAATTTCTTATTTATAATTCCTTCATTATTTTCATCACCAATGTTAAATACTCTTTTCCCTCTCAAATCATTCTCTGTGAATTCCATACTTTTTCCGATTTTATCCAGATTATTCCCTTGGTCAAAAAAACTTGGTTTGGGCATTTCATCTGCACTGTCTTTAACATTATTTTCATGATCTGCCTTCTTATTCACGTTTACATTCATTTCAAACACTTTACAATTTTCGG
The DNA here is from genome assembly GCA_025631205.1 of Nesometra sesokonis. Taxonomy (NCBI): domain Eukaryota; kingdom Metazoa; phylum Echinodermata; class Crinoidea; order Comatulida; family Antedonidae; genus Nesometra; species Nesometra sesokonis. The sequence continues at coordinate 6,400 of JAOTQE010027123.1, forward strand.
ATTCTTTTGTGTAACTTTTTTTTTTACCTTTGACAAAACGACCTTTCTGATTTCTTTGTGGTACATTTCCTCCACCGCCACAGTGATGTTGTATTCTACTTCTCATTAATTTGCTATTCATCACATCTCTAATACGAAGTTTAGCGTCTTTCTTTTCAAAATTCTCTAAAACATCACAATTGTCGTTCTCGTTCATTTCCTTACATGGAATTTGTTTAGGTGTGTTTTTTCTCGTCCCTATAATCTTGCGCCTTTTGAAAAAATCTTTTACTGCTTTGCCAATATAAGTTACACCAGGTTCGATAACAACGCCATTTATTACTTTTGCAGGCACTTTCTTACTAGACCCACACTTATTCCGGAACTTTATATGCCCCCTTTTCTTTTTCTTGCCTAATATGTCATATTTATCTTGCTTGTGCATATAGCTTGCTGTCTTATCTTTCGCATATCTATTTCGTGACGAGGGCTTACTTGCCTTATTTCTATACCTCCGCTGTGATCCACCGCAAGTCCATTCCTTGATCTTCTGTTCTTCAGTTTCAAAGTTGTCCTGTTCCTCACATAGAAGATTATATCTATTAAAATCACTTTGAATGCCTATCTCATCATATATACGATGACCGAAATTATTATTACCACATGAACACACCCAAATTACTTGTATGTCACTTAGTTTGTCTTCACAAGGAACTCCCATACATTTGACATGGAAATTATTACAACACTTATCACATGTTGCCCGATTTTCATCATTTCTTATCTCATTTCCGCAAACACAACAATCATCCTCCCAAGTCATTGTTGATGTACATAAATTTAGAGTATCTAAAATGTCATTTAGTACTGCTTTGAATTCTATTACGTCTTCGCTGTCTTCATAAATTGTCCCAATTTTTACCTTATTTCCATCATCTATTACATCATCTCCACGCTCATGACAATCATCACGGTGGGAATTGTACTTCGATGTACATGAAGTCAATATATCTAGTTTCTCCTCAACTACTCTTTTAAAATCGACTTTATCCGTATCCATTGATATTCTGTGATTATTAAGATACTTGCAGGTTTCCTTACTACCATCTGTAATTCTCTCATTCCACATAAATATACATAAAACAATAATGCATATTATCGCTATTACAATCATCATAATCATCTCCATGATTCACTCTAAGCTGATCCTCACTTTACAAGAACGCAGAAAATTCAGGATTTGAAATTAATACTACAGTTACATGAATTATTCTTTATCCACAAATTATTACTTCTTATTTACTTTATGTTCTGCCTTATGATAAAACACGTCAATTTCGTTCATTACTACTTCAGAATATATACTTATTTACCTATAGACAACCTGAAGAAATATAACTCATTCACAATTGTTATTTCTTTATTAACATTTAGTCTTAATTAATCTACAAATAATCAACAACAATCTAACCAGACTTCTTTTTATTTATTCATTTAATTTCCCTTCCTCCAAAATGATATTCAAATTTAGGCTATTTTTACTTGGTTTTTGCTTCTTCAAATTACTTCATAATATAATTCAAGCTTCTGCTAGATAATGTTATGAAACTTCTGTTTGGTTTCAATATTCTCCCAGAATTAAGCTTCTAAAAATCAATTTAATATCTTTCAATTTAGGCTTTATCCTTTGATTTATACTTGATTTTTGCTTTTGCAAATTACCTTATCATATAATTCAGATCTGTACTTCGTAATTTGTGTTCAATAAAATAAACTTGTGTTTATTTTATGACTTCTACTTGAATTTTGCTTCTGCAAATTAATTCAAAATATAATTCAGGCTTCTGCTTGATAATGTCTTTAATAAAATAAACTTCTGTTTATTTTATAACTTCAACTTGAATTTTGCTTCTGCAAATTAATTGAAAATATAATTCAAGCTTCTGCTTTATAATGTTCTTCAATCAAATAAACTTCTGTTTATTTTATAACTTCTACTTGAATTTTGCTTCTGCAAATTAATTGAAAATATAATTGAAGCTTCTGCTTTATAATGTTCTTCAATCAAATAAACTTCTGTTTATTTTATAACTTCTACTTGAATTTTGCTTCTGCAAATTAATTCAAGATATAATTCAAGCTTCTGCTTGAAAATGTTCTTCAATATAATAAAATTCTGTTTAATTTAAGCTTCTACCTGGTTTCGCTTCTGCAAAATATATCTTCAAAATATAATTCAAGCCTCGACTTGGTTATGTTGTTTATTAAAATGAACTTCTGTTTAATTTTGACCTTCTACCTGATTTTATTATTCTACAAATTCATTCCAGATATAAGCTTATACTTTTGTTTATTCAATAAAATAATCTTCTATTCAATTTATAACTTCCACTTAATTTTGAATTCTCAAAATTATTTTAAAGTGCACTTCTGTTTAATCTATAACTTACATATGATTTTTTGCTTCTACAAATTATTTCAGGACAAAATTCAAACCTCTACTTGATATTTTCCGTTTACAAAAGAACTTCTACTTTACTTTTTGCTACTGCAAATTACTTCAAACAAAATATAGTTTGATTTCCTACTTGAAAATGTTTCTTTAAAAAATTACACTTTACAAAATTTAAAACTTCTATTTGTTCTTTTTTTCTGATAAATCAATTATTAAGTCAATTTGTCAATTGACTTAAAAAATCTTTTCAGTTCTCTTTAATAACTAACCGATCAAGTTTCGGCTTAATAGCTAGTGTTTAATAAAATTAATTACGATTTATATTTTCATTTTTCTTCACATTAAATACACTATAAATTTCTGTTCACGAAATTCACGATTTTATCTAATATATCCTATTACTTCATTAAGTAATAACTTCATATAAAATTCAAACCTTTGCAAACACTCTTCAAATATGTTTATGTTAATTATGTGTTATGTGTTAGGAGCAATCGTCTTTTATACTGTACTTTAATTAATTTATCATTTCAGGAATTTACTTTAGGTATTAAATTCTCAGTTATAATTAGTAACTTCTTTCGCTTTTCCTTTTTGGCATAATTGGTTCAATTTTATTTGTTTACTAATAATTTATCTATTATCTCTTCCTATTCATTAACTGTTTACTTGTTTACTTTCTTTAAATGTCAATTTATGAAACAAATGATTCCTTTACTTTTAAGTTCATTCACTTTGTTTACTTCCTTAACTTTTTCTTTGTTTATTTAACTTGTTTATTGTACTTGGGTTGACCTGTTTAAAAAACAGGCCAACTGTTTTGTGGAGCACCTCTTGGAGTACTACAAACTTGACAATCAAGCGTCTGCAAAGATACAAAAAAAAAAAAGAAACCTTCAATCATTATACTGTATACACAAATATTAATTTACAATACAACATTGTACATAACGTTTGGAACAATTCTGTGAGCACCTGCAAGGTAATAGGACAATTTAAAAGAACTAATTTCAAAATATACACTTGAAAAACTGTATTTATTTATGACATTAAACAGCATGTTTCGGTCCTGGACTAGACATTTCTTAAAAGTATAACAACAACTCTGAAATTATACTTGCTATGTTACAAACTATAATAATTACTGTAATTATTTTTATTGCTAGGATTAAATCTGAGCGAAAACAAAAATCGCAAAAAATCAATTAAAGCAATCAATTTAATAATTAAACACTAAATTCAACCTTTCACAAATTTCAATTAACAGTTGACACTCAACAATGTGAAATACCTGTACACACCACCTCACACACAAAAATAAATAAACATGTTTCAAAGTGCAGTTTAATTATTTACAATAGTATAAGTTCAATTAATTGGAAGAGAACTACTGCAAACAGCTGGTCAAATTTAGGCCTTATGTGTCAAAGTCAATATATCACAGGCACAAAACATTACACAGGATGACTAAAATAACTACAGAAACAAAGGCTATGTTCAGATTCATGGCTTAAGTGGAGCTTAGCGTAAGCGAGGTGCTAGCTAATCTGTGGCGTAACGACCAAGGTGTTCGGACACAAGGCGTAGCTAAAGTCATAAGCAATTTTAAAATTGCCG
>JAOTQE010027134.1:0-10450 GCA_025631205.1 Nesometra sesokonis
ATTAGCCTCTAGCCATAATGGCTTTGAGGCTACCTAGGCATCTCCAGGTTTTGTATAGCCGAACTTTCATAAATAAAGAAAATTAAAAAAAATAAAAAAACCTTAGCCGTAAAAATGAACCATAAAGTTCACACCTGAATTTGAATCAACACCGGAATTTCGTACTCTCTTCCTCATAACTAGATTGGCTAAGTCGATTATTTTTCAAGATAGTGAGTTTGAGTATCATTTAAGCAGTCAACGTATACACCCCTTACTTCGGATCACCAACATTTACTCACTTGGATTGCCTTTAACTTGCAAACCAGACTTGTTCGTTTTGACTTGCTGTTTTAACCCTCACCTTTATACTCCATCCTCGTCATCTTCACCCTGATCTCAAACATGTTATGTGCAAATTTGAAACACGTTCTCCAAAAACTTGCAACGAGCAAATTCGCAAAATAGACAAAAAAACCAAGTTGAAAGAATCTTCTCATGAAGATAATAAGTTTTTGTTTTAACAACATTTAACCAGCAAAATAAATTTGTAAATGATTATTCCTTTATTCAAACAACGCTCTAAAAACGCAAGACTGGAAAACAGTTTGGACAGTTTGGCCGGAGTCAGATCTGGGGAAGGCAAGGAGAAAATATCTCTGGCTCAAGCTAAATATAGGGTCATTTATATGCTCAAACTCTGGCTACGTACAATATCGACCTAATGTTTGGTCAAGACATTCAACATTTAATGAAGTTAGAAAAAAAAACCATCACACAAAACATATATTTCCTAGTCAATGATTATAAAAAAGGTTAAAAATTAATATAAATTATATAATAGGACTATTGTACTATTCTAGACATACAAATACTATAAATATATTTATCTAATCATGGATTTGATTAAATCTCAGGATGAAATGTCATGATAGATTTTATTTACAGGTCTCTTTTACAACTTTTCCATGTGAGTTGGTAAAGTGAATTATTGTCGAGGTAGTTCCAAACGATTGTTGGGAGACAAACGATTGAACATCCCAAATTTCATACTTTTCACAAGCTGAGGCGATTCCCTATGAAAATTCCTTATGAAAATAAATGTATTACTAGAGCCTTATGCCTTGTATGCTCTTACGTTATAACTTGTAATTCAATTACGTGATGTATATGTTTTTTGTTTGGTGTTAAAGCGTATATTGAATAAATCAAATGGAAGCAAATCGCCCTCAGTTCCCTTTATTGTTAACATATTTCAAACTATAATGCATCACCTATTTTGTTCTAAAATATGCCATATTACACAGATATGATCAAGCCGTTTTTACCCATTTTATCAATTAGTTGTGACGGTTGTGTTTCATGATGTTCCTCATCGTACCTATGTCCATGGATATAACAATCCTAGGTATCGACAAATTCTAACTTACCGAACAAGTGACAATGAACTGCGCAAGCTCACTGCAGGCTCGAACCAATGTCAACAATATTTTGATGTAAGTTACTCTTTGTTTAAATGCATCTTTTTTGACTTTATATGTTTACCAGATTTGTAATATCCACTATAATTTTTGCTCTCCGGTTATTTCCATCATACAAGTGCCACGTACAGTGCCAATGTACACGTGGTGTACAAACAATACATAAGCTTATGCCTACACTGAAGTGGGGCAGTATCTCTGATTCCCCTTCATAGCAGTTGATGCTTTACCAGACGCGGATCCAAGTGGGTCCAACCGGACCCAGCCCCCTCCCCCTTTTTACTTGGATACATTTTATTTAAACTCATTGTTTGAAATAAATTATCTGTGAAAAAGTGGCCTGGAAAGTACCTTATACCCCTAGAAACAACACGGGATTTGGCACCGGGCCCCCTTTATCCTGCATCGTTTAAACGTTTATATAGGCCTACTGTATTTATAATATACTTCACCGGCTAGTATACAGCATATAATGTAACACTGTACTACTTGGACAAATAGGCCTAAAGAGTGGTAAACGCCACAAAAGAGAAAAAAAAAACAATGTTACAGTACCCAAATAATTTTATCTTGATCCTTATTTATTGTGTATATTATGCTGTTGATGAGATATCATTATGTACCCAGACAGAGCCGTAAACTCGACGCAGCGTTCCAGGAACCACCGCAAGGTGGCGGCAGCACACGACAAACTCTGTGATGGAACACTTCATTAACTTTTGTAAGAGAATACCAGGGAGTGGTCTGAGATGGCCAAGATATCTATGATGTATCCACAATTTCGACATTGTATCGCATGTAATGCCTTAGAATGTTTGCAAAAGAGTTAGAAACGCTGAAAATATACACGAAATACCATAGATCTTGACCAAAAATTGGATTTTATATACCATGACGTCACAAAGAAAGTGTTCGTAGTCATCTTCGGAAAAAATCGATGATGATCGAATCGTGATGGATGGGTAAATGAAAAATGTGATCTTCTCTCCTCAAAATTATACGAAATTTCATGGATTTGGAGTATTATTGTAGATTTTAAAATCGAATCATTATTTGCCTTTAAAAATCGCTACGCAAAGTGTAACTTTAGGAATTGTGCACTTGACCCTGCGAAAAATTTTAGTGAAAAGGAATGACGTTATTTGGAACTCGTGGCATTATAAATTCACGAAAGTCTTCCGATCACCACAGGCATTCTCGTATTTGTACAAAAGTAGTGATTTGTATGCTGAATAAATAACTTAAGCCCCAATTTATTGTTATTTTTTATACTACCTAACATAAGATCCACATTCAGTGACTTCAGAAAAAAGTAACCATATCCACTGGCTGCCCGAGTGCGAGGATCAGAAAACTATTACCCCCGTACCAAATTTGGCAGTATCTGTACATCATAAAAAGGTTCATTTCTGAAACAGCATGTATCCAATGCAGACTCCAAAAACACAACACTGATCATGTTTCGAACTTTAAGAACAATCTCAACTTCGACCTTGTGTACATTATGCTCTGTACCGATTTTCAAAAAATGGTGACCATCAGGCAAACATCAATGCCAGGAGAGCTTTGAACATCAATGGTACACGCTCAACGTTCAAGATCTCCTTCCAAACACTCGCACCATCATGAATGGCTTCAACCATATGCGTTAACGTAAACCAGATTTGGGAGGACTTTACACTTTCACGCATAATTATCTCAGCCAATGGATTACAGACACAATTCCAACATTACTTCCAACATAAAATTCAGTAGGTGAGAGGATGCATTCCCTGTATGGGTAATGCATCTTCTCACCACCTGAATTTTTCATCAACAACAGTCATTATTCCAACCACACTGGAGCATAACAGAAAATAATGTGCGACATTAGGACAATCACTTCCTCTCAAGAATGCCATGCAAATATTTATCCACCGCAATATGTGCATCAAATAAGCACTATTTCAGCATGTCAAAAACCCAGAGGGCCCTTGAAATTTATTTCGATTTTTTCATTATTAATGATATATCCACGTATAACAGGATTTTTGCACATGTCTATACCCATCATGCCCCCAACATGCGCCACGAATTCTATAAATTTATGAGTAGCCCCTTCATCCAGCCGCAACACATGGCATATCACTAGTTCCGAAAAACACTGGGTAATGTCGTTGAAGACTGAGAAAAAAGAAGCAAATTAATCATGAAATAAATTGGCTTTAGCGTGCTGACTCTCAGCGATCCTGTGCCCATAAATGTGCTCACAGATTTTCATTTTGGTTTAATCGATGTCCGGAATTACCGGTAATATACTATCACTGATATGCATATTATTGTTATTTTTAACAATTTTCACCCAGTCAGCTTCTGGGGGATATGAGGTACTGTCACCCACATTTTGTTAACCCAGACTGGACAGGAATGCCAATAGACATGCAGACATGAAGCATCAACACATTATAGTTTACCGTGTCCATTTTTGTAACTACTTTGTAACTACCATTATAAATAATGGACAGCAATTCTTTTTAAAGATTTTTCACATTTTTTTCTTGTATAAATAGTAAATATACAGTGATAATAAATTGTTACAATTTTCCATTACTACCCAAAATTATTTTTCCACCTATTTTTTAAAATTAAAACATAATTTTTATACAGAACCTACTTGCATTTACATCAGGACAATTCCAAAACAGGTGTATCTTAAATTTTTATTACAAATTATCACAAATCAAAGGATTTTGTAAATTTAATGTCTATCAAGCACCTTTTTTTACATTAAATCATGTGTTGATGCAGAACCCACTTTTCTTTACATCAGGACAATTCCAAACAGGTGTATTTCATCCTCATTATCTTTACAAAATATACATTTATCACAAATCAAAGAATTTTGTTAATTTACTGTATCAAGCCCCCTCTAAACTTAACCATCGTCACGTTCAGATATCAAGCTGACAAATTCCCCAGTCAATGTGCATGCTGATAGAACTGTAGCGTGTTTTCAGTTATCCTTACATAGATCCTATAGCTACATGTGTCCGTGGGTCAGGTTATCCGTTGTGTCAAGGCTGGAACCACAAACTAATAAATGGGGGTAATTAAGTTTCAACCTTAGTGTCAATAGAAAAATAATTATTTGGTTATCGCTTTAGTTTATACAGAATTGACGCGGGCGGAATGTTTTTTAAGAACTTTGTGATGGTCGGCACGTGTAGATGCCCTCTTCCCATTCAAAGTTACTAGCTTAAGTCGGATGTATTTGAAAGATTCAGCAGGGACGGCCGAGGGCCCTGGTCGGGCTCCATGAACCGAAGGGCCCGGAAAATGTTGCTTTATTTTACATGCTAAAAGACACATTAGATTCCATCAAAATTTTCCGTTTTCATGATCATCCCCTCCCATTGAACATTTTTGAAAATAGTAAGCCTCTAGACGCTCATACAGAGCATCTTGGACTATACAGTCGAACAGTGGTATCCCCACTCAAAAATATATGGGAACAAGTTTTTTTTCTATACATTTCTTACTCATTTATTTTTTGGTTGATGAAGGGGACACGTGCACCCGCAATTTTTTCGGCTGAAAAATATTCTGCCAAGGTAAAAGTGGAAGGGTGCCCCATGGATCCGCGCCTGTTTTTGTACCTTTTTTACTTCAATTATCAGCGGCCATTATAATTTTCGAAACATGAATCTGAATTGCGACTTTATTCATATCGGAACACAGGATAAACCTCTCATTAACCAAAACAAAAATCAAATTCTATTCTTATTTTGCATTTTCCATGTTTTGGAGTAATAAAATGAGATAAGCATGGCGGATCAGTATTATAAATTTTAATACAAAATAGTAAAATGAAGTATTTTAATTTTTGACAAAATAGAACTTTGGAATGGACCTTTAAAATTTAAAGTTGATTTACAGTATAAAATACTCGAATAAACAGAATAATACCGAGTTACAGTTAACGCAACTGACAAACTATTTTAATTTGTGTTAAAGTTTATACTTGCACCATTCAAACTAAGCGCCTACCCAAATGCAAATTATCTTGGATGTCCCCGTGAATAAGTACTCCTCCATGGGTCCCCTGTGTACCGGTATGTATATATAGTATTCACAGAATAAATGATTAAATCGATTTAAAACCAGTTTCATAAACTAAAAAAAAGCTGCTTTGTAGTGTAGCATGATGTAACTTTTGAGCCCCTCTTCGCATAATTTCCAATTTTATCGTGTGGCTGTAAGTGGGAGAGAAGCCATTTGCTACTTCTTGGGACAAGAAAATTGAAAGATTTTTTGATGATCAAATAATACATAAACTCTACGGCAATCTCTAAATCCATTTTAATCCACATGGTTCAATCTGAGGTGAGAAAATTGTAAGAAATTTGGAATTTTTAGATGCTGGAAAATGACACTTTAATACATAAATCTGTCATTTTGAACATTTAGGGATTCGCGTAGACATTGTTACGCCAAAAAGTGGGGAGGGGCGCCCCCCACGTTTCCGCCGGCCCTGCAAATTGTATATAATCGAATAAAATGGTATTTGCACAAAGCAGTTGTTTTTCATATTCGTTTGCCATGTTGGTTGTACAAAGAGTTGAAAGCAAATAATATACTAAATAATACTACGAATAATACGCCCCCTACAGTTGAACAGTTGATAAAATCCGCGCCCTCTATTATCAAGACTGCCGATTTTAGGCATAATCTCTGTAAAAGGATTTAGACGGAAATTAACGCTGGTATGCTTATGGTAATATTGCGGTATTCCTGTATGTAAGTGGCTGTTGAGAAATGCCTATTAAATTTGAAATCGATGGGATTGTAAGATTTTGAATAAAATAGAAATGAGACATTCATATGGTTTAGGCGAAAGTCTTAAGTTTCCACACACATAAGCACAACAATTTGTTTTGTAATATAAAGTGGACAGATAATCAAGAGGTGTGTCGTTGTAAATTTACTACTGTGACCCTCAATTCGACGATGGCGTCCATTTCTACTAAACCTCTACTATTATATACAATTTAATAGCTAACTGATTTGATACTATTTTAACTATTTGAAGGATAATTGAAATTATTGTCCCTGTCAATTTTGGTTTGAAACATTTTCTGATATTAAATGTTATTTTAAATGCAATATAACCCTTTCTTTTAAAGACTAGCATCTCTGCTTACTAAATCACGTTGATCTAAGCTAATGAAATGTTTTTTTTGTAGATTTCTATACAGAAATAATTACACCGATTTACGGTTATTTTATCAAACAATTTAGATCGACTGTTATCATGTTTATTTTCAAGACAGTAGTTGGATCTCTATTCATGGGAATGAAATCCGCAGTTGGGGAGGTTCCAGTTTGGATTCTCATGTATGTTATTGTTCACTAGACGGTACGTATTACGTTTTTATTTTTATATTAATATTTACCTACGTAAGGAGATTTAGCGATTTTACGAGTTTGTAACGTGTTTGTTAACAGCCATATTGCCGTACGTCTTAAGAGTAGACCTACATGCGTTATACACATGAAATCAATTTCCATACATGGGGTGAAGATGTAAGTGTGATAAAAATGAAACAATGCATCTCTGAATATCTACAAATCTATCCAAAAAACTCAATTAGCTATAGTTATTTTGTCAGAATCCGAAGTAGATTGTAGAAATGAGGAGCACTTAAATCATTTCGAGATGGATATCTCAAATACTGATCAACTTATAACCGAAGGAAACTTTCATGACACTTTCTAGAATCATGTTAACTCGAAAACATTATTGCACTCTAGTGAATTTGGTGTTTATTTTAGGAGCGTAAATCCCAAATCTTAATATCTAAAAGTTAAATGGATCTAGGCATACATGAAAGATAATGGAAATGTTTGTCATCGTGAAGATATTGTACATGGCAAATTGATGAGATTATAATAATTAGTGAACAAAGTTTTAAAATTCTTAATTGTAAATATGCCTTCTTTTTTATTTTTTAAATAAAGGGTCATGTGATAGTTCCAGTTACAGTTGTAGTTGTGACATTAATGACTCTAGATGGCGTAAAGACGAGGGATATATCAGAGAAAAAACAGAATTACCAATGAAAGAGATTCTGATAGCAGATACAGATAACAGTCAGGAAAAGATATATTACTCACTAGGACCACTGGAATGTACAGGTAACCTATATTTAATGTAAAATCATGTTTTTTATATGTTGCCGTATTTAAATTAAAGAAGAGTTAACTTCAGAAACAAGAAGCACCATCTAATAATATGATAATGTGTTTGTCATGTTGAAGGAATTGTATGTGGTAATTTGTTAGACATTCATTGGTGCCTAAAATACAGACAAGTAGAGACTGAAGCTGTGACGTGGCAAGATGCTGTTAAAGCGTGCCAACGAATGAACGCTTACTAATTTACAAACGAATTAGTAACCTCTAAATACGAATTAGTAACCTGTACAAGCAATTTAGTAATTTACAGGCACTAATAGTTTCTCAGGAATGGATTTAAAGGGAATCAAAAATTGTCCATAAAAAAATTAAACACAAAAACACTTCTGAAAAATACAATTTAGGAAAATAAGTTTGTTCTTGTTTGTTTTTTGTTTTGTTTTGTATTTTTTTATGGTCAAACTTATAACAAAGTGTGTCACCGGTGTTGGATAGTACACCTCTCCTCGTTTTAAAACAAGAACAGGATCCGTCCTGGTAAAGGGTAACTATTTATTATTGCTTCCAGGTCCCTCGCAGAAGACGATTACTCGCGGAACGTCGTGTTACAGAATAAAGACTGAAGCTGTGACGTGGCAAGATGCTGTTGAAGCGTGCCAACGCATGAACGCGTACTTAGTTACCATTGACGACAACGATGAAGGCGCCTACCTGACACAGTTAACAAAATCTGTCGTCGGCTCTATGACAACTTTGTGGTCAGGCGCAGAATGTACACCTGTTGACTCAAGCGATAGTGTTAGTTGTTCCAACACCTATGGTTATATTTGCGAGACCAAACGTAAGTAGTTACCAGTCTACCACACATCTAATTTCAGACCGTCATTAAAGACAAACAGTACCATGCACTGAATATTGCACACAATAAAGTGCGGAAATCATGACGATGAATTATAGGGATTTCAAAACCCGCCTTTGGATTTTGAAGGATAGTATTGTATTTTTAAATACGGGTTAGGCAGGTTTGACCAAATTTGTCGTGTTTTTTGACCAAAATAAGTCGTTGGTTTTGAATAATGGTGGTCAATGAGTATTATTATTGCCTAACTGTATTACGATTGAGAAAGGCGCTAAATACTTACTAGATGCAGAGCGAGCAGGTGAAGTTCTATTCTCTGAAAATGGTCAACATATCGTATTTAGCGCAATAATCTTCCACAACACCAATGCATATACGTTATACTTCATTTTAAACTACTGCGTCGTAAAATGAAATAAATGCTCAAGTAAGCTTGGCGCCCTTTATATTTTTATCGTAGAATTATTGCCCAGAAATACAATACCGATGAAAGTTTTTCCAAGAAGACGACATAATTTTGCCAAGCGTGTCACTCATGTGAATTCGGCAATGGCGACGATCACGACGAAGCAACTATGATGACGCAATGAGCTATGCTGGTTACGACGACAGCGGCGATGATTATGATCATTTGGTGGGTGTGATGATGATATCGACAACGACAGTAACGACGACGACAATGACGATGACGATATCGATGACGATGACAATGACGACGATAATGATGATGATGATGATGATGATTGTGATGATAGCAAGTTATGATGAAGAAGGTGATAATGATAGTGATGAAGGCGATGGCGATGATGATGATGCTAATAAGCTTGTGTGACATAGAGAGTGATGGTGATGGCGAGAGATAATGGTGATGATGTTTACAAGCTACAAGACGAAGAGGGTGACAGTGATATATGTGACGATTACTTATGTTTAAATTTTATGACAATAAATTTGTTCTCTTTTGCCAAAACAGTTAGCAGTTATCAAGACTTTAAGAAGGTTGGATCTGACAAATCACCATTAGATAGTTCGCTTCTATCATCTAAGAAAGCAGTAACATCCGGGGTGTGTAGCTTGTATTGTCAACAAACTACAAGCTGTAACTCGTTCTCATACAACTTAAACACACATGATTGCAAGATGAGTAGTGAGACCACCGACTCTAATGCCGTTTCGGAGGACGATTTTGATTTGTTTGTTGTACAAACATTATATCAAGGATGTAAAATGAATGTTTCCTAGATGGTGTATCCAGCAGATACACGAAGAACTATGAAAGTATCTTGTTACGGTGAATTTAGGGGATCACCATCCCCCTCCAATAGTACATGAGCGGTCCTGAATTGTCCCCAAATATAACATACAGAAGGCAAACCAGTCAAAGAGCCATTTTTCTTGTAAATTAAAACCATGAAAATGAGGCCATCAGCGTGAAAAATGCTCACCATGTACACCCCGACCTCCTTCACTTTTACAAAATCGTGGATTCTCCCCTCCTCTAGACGACGGTGATGACCGATGACACCACTGGAATTTGGAAACGTAGATATAAAATAAAAATAGACATTACAGCAGATATTTATATCAACGTTAAAGTCTCAAATGTTGCACAAAAATCTGGTCAAAATTTATATTTTACAAGATACTGTACGATGAGGTTCATTGATTATAAAGTCGATGCGTATTATTAAAGCAACGATTAGGTTAAGCATAGAACTATGAAAAAATCATACCTCCATGGTTTAAGTTTCAGTGGTGGCGCCAGGATTTTCCCGGCGGGGGGAGGGGGGCATGGTCCCCAACAGTGTCCCAACTCGGGAGGTTCGGGTTGGCGTGGTTACCGGCAAAACGTCATTGCCCCGTTTTTGGCCTATTTTTTATGTCTATTTTCTAGCTTTAGGGGCGATTATAAAATATTTTTCTTTTGCTTTTCCCCGACAAAAACGGTCCCTCGAAG
>JAOTQE010027145.1:0-10450 GCA_025631205.1 Nesometra sesokonis
ATGTTGGCCATGTGATGTTGGCCATGTGATGTTGGCCATGTGATGTTGGCCATGTGATGTTGGCCATGTGATGTTGGGTCGAGAAACACTATTATTATTCAATTATGCCATTTTGACCGGTTCAATAGTACATAGTATTGAACCACGCATGAGCACCCCCCCCCCCCCACCCAAGTTGCAGTCACCTGAGAAACCGATTATGCGTACGCGGCAAACAAAATCGTGACCTGCATATGACGAATGCACAACTAGGCTAGAACCATCCGTTTAAAAGGGATTCATGAAAAGTTGTTAAGTATTAAAGGCAGCTGTAATGCTCATAAAGCTACAAGAATTGTTGTTAAGCTTTTTATCACTAATATCTGCATTACAAAAACATGGATACCGGTATTTTTTTAAATACGTAGCCTGCGAACTTGCAATTAACTACCATGGTTTACTGTACTATTGAATAATTTAATAATAATATTGAATGCCTATTTTCGGGAGGTAACAAAAAAAAATTTGTACTCGCTGTGGCAAAACATTGAACGTCTTCGACTTGTTCAATGTTTTGCTACATATACAATATTTTTCGGTGTTCCCCTGAAGGCATTCAATATTATATAAATATGCATGGTAAGGTTACTAACATCAACACCAGATAATAATAATAATAATACACAAAAATTTATGATGTGTCAATTCCAAAAGAAAAATCGAAGCCGCAGAACAATTAGAGTTCGCTATACACATGAGTGTCCCCACAGTGAAAGCAGTTGGTGCAGCGGTTGCGGTTCGAGACTCACTCATGCCAGTTGCTTGTGCACCTGAGCAATGCACTTTACTCACATTGCTTCAGTCTACCCAGCTGTACGATGGGTACCCGCTAACTGATGGAAGTAACCTGCGATGGACTAGCGTCCATCCAGTGGGAGGATCATACACTCACCCGCTTTACGCTACAGAAACTGGAAATAAGCTCCAGCCCTATGAGCATTCAGGCTTGGACAATGGATTTACTTTACTTTTACTTACTTTACACACAAGTTGTTAAATTAACCTTAAATAATTGAACAGAGGATGATGATTTAACAAATAGAGGGAGTTCAATCCAAAGTTAAGAGGCAGAAAAACAAAGTACGCTTACCATAAATCACAGTATAGAAAGGGACGGAAAGAAGTGAATTTTCAGATGAGCAAAGACAGGGGGGGTCAGGACCCCCTAAAATTTTGAGAAAAAAATTATTTTCTTGTGTAAAAAATTTATAATGTGAAGAAAATTATAGAATTGCATGAATTGTAAGCCAGCCATCGTCAGCTGCTGCATAGGAAATCTCTAGATAACATAGTAGATCCGTTCATCTACATTCAGTGATATCATGATTGTCTGTCATTTTGAATATGCTTAATTCAATGGAGCACTATCAAAGCCTACATATTATTATTAGCATTAACTACCGTAATAACAGCATATGAAAACTTATTAAATGGTAATTTCTTGTAACAAAAATGTATGGCGTTAAGATTAAACAGTTTTGTACTACAGTACAGTAATACTTTTCCTAACAATAATTTGAGTGTGAAAATTTTAGGATGTAAAAATAATATAAAAAAATTAACAATTTTGGGTAGTTTCCAATACTTAGAGTACTTGGACTTTTGGTTGACTTTGAATGCAAAAATACAGGTCTCCTTTAAATTAATACACAAATTTGAAGTAATTTTAATTAGAAATCAAAACACCAGCAAAACAGTGTGTCTACTCAAAATGGTGTTTAATTTAAAAGGGACTTGTGGTTAAAACTGCCACTACAGTAGCTACATCTCATTCACAATATAAATGATGATAGAAAATATTACAAAAAATACGGAGTTGTGGTCCTGGTTGGTATAACACGTTCATTATCAGGTACTGCACGAAACAGTTTTGGTTCTTTACTATTTGTATCACGGAATGCCATTATTGATGCTATATTGCCGCATCTGTAGCAGTAATTTGGGGCACTCCATACAGTCACTAACTTTTCGTCAAACATGTATTTGTATCCTTCATGAACAAGTTGATGTGCTCTGCAGATTAATTTTAAGTTGTTGATGTGGACAAACTGAAAATATAAAATTTAAACAATTACTTTCTTTATGCAAATATTGCTCATTTATAACCACAATAGTACAAGTAGAATGGCCAAAAGTAAAGGCACTGGAATAGCTAAATATCCCACATCCAGATCTACAGATATAGCTCATGTATACTCTTAAATAACCCATTACATTTTTTTAAGATGAGTATGGTCATCCCTTTGTACTAGTTTAAGCAGCCTCTGATTTAGAGCATTGATAGCTGACTGTACTTTTATCAATATTATTTTAATATATCTGTATTTCATTAGTACTTACTGAGGTGCCTAATGATATACTTTGGCCCTCATAAAATAAAAAAAATGCTATTGTAATTTATATTGCATATCATTGCTGGACAAGTTCAACTTATGATTTAAATTTGCTATAGTGGTTGGCTCCCTTGATTCCATTTTTTTATATTAAAATATAGACTAAAAATAAAGCAAAGTAGATGTCAGTAATGTACACCTTGCATTGTTAAAACTGTGACTTGTTTTCTTCTTTCAATTTTCATAATATGTTAGATTAACTTACTTCATTCGTAACTTTAGCTCCAAATAACCAGCCTGCTCCACGTGGACTAATTGCCCATGTGTCAACATCTTCTGGATCTGACCAAACAAGATGTGATTGCTTTAAGTTAAGCAAATTTAATGAATTAAATCATTATGTTATTGTTAGCACAATATGCTGGTTACTTGTTCCTCCATGAAAAGATTGGGCTATTCAGTCAAATAACCACAAGAATAGCATAGATGCGAGAGAGATTTGCAATATGTAAATATTTATTAGTGATGTAAGATTTTTTAATCAACCATTCTGCATAATTTTTTTTAACAGTTACATACGGTAGTTCTAATATATATGCCCTTGTTTAATATTTTGTTGTTTTTTTGCTTTACTACATTTGTTTTTAAAATTAGTTGTAAAGTAAATAGATGCTAATGCTGTACTGCAATGTTCTTTGCCACCATAAACAAAGAGTGAAACAGAGTGAATACTGTTCTCTGTGTGCTTTTATAAATGGTGGTAACGCACAAGGCTTGTGGCTGTGGCCCATACTTTTTGTTGCCTTTGCCGATGATCTCATGATGGGGGTGTGCATTAAATATATGGATGACACCACAGGCTATTTGCGCATTGGTGGGGTTGGCTACAACCATTTTCCGGTAATGCTTGTTTGTGTGCTAAGAATAATTTGATGGAATTAAACCCCTAAAAAGTAATTGAGATGTGCTTTAGTTGCAAAATTTAAAATTTATCTTTGAAGCTTTGAACAGACTACTATTGAATGCGTGGAAAAAACTAAATTTTTAGGTGCAATTTTGATTCAAAATTTCACTTGGAATAACCAAGTCGATTGTCAACTGTAGACTTTTTTTCCTGAGACAAACGCATAAAGCTTGTCTGAAAGTTAATGGATTAATCAAGTTTTACTGTAATATTGTACAAACAGTAATTGAATATGCTGTGTCAGTATAGGCCACAAGTTTAATCTGTGAACAAAAAAAAAATCAATTGAACATATATAGAAAAAGGCTTTTCAAATTAATCTCTCTGGGTATAATTATAGTGAGGCACCATCAATTTTAAACATCTCGGTATTGAAGGATAGACGTATCCGACTATACAGGGAGTACTTTCAAAAATTAAAAAACCCAAATCAGTGATTAAACTAGTTACTTCCTCAATTGTGCAGTGTTTTTTTTATAATTTAAGATCAATAATTGAATTCCCACAACCTAAATGTAACACAAATAGAACAAACAACTCTATTATTAATACTGGGTTATTTAACATATGGTAAGCTCCTTGCACAGTTGCATGAAATTAATTGATGAATAGATGATTTTTTTATGAACTTTGTAAATTTTGATGTAGTATTGCTTTTGATTCTTTACATTTTTGTTTGCTATTACTTCAATATTGTTTAACTTTAATTTACATATTTTTATAGATTGCAATGTTTTTATCGTATCATATGTCAAATTTTAATAAACCAAAATGAAATCTACCCGTGTGATGACTGTGCCTTTCAAAATTTTATTTCATCACAATTTAACTATGCTGTATTAAAATTTATAAATGCTGATCTATGTCATTTTATTCTAAATCAAAAAATGCAAGGTAACAACAGAATTCCATTCTTGAGTGAACTTGAAAAAATAAAGTGGGTCAATCTTTATTTGCTTTGCTTTTCTAATTTTAGTAACTAATGGCAAGCTACTATGCACCAAACATTGCCAAAATGCAAAAACAGTGCTTTTTATTTTAGAAATAATAAACTTTGTTCAAATTTAAGTTTTTGGGTGAATTTAGGATATTTTGGAAGGAATGCCCTTTTAAAATAAAGTACTTTGAAATGTGCACGGACTATTTGATCTAAAACAAAAATTTTATGTTGTTCATGAACAGCTTAAAAAAAAGTGTTGATCAGTCAAAACAATTTTTTTTTAGTAGTTTTTGTTACTAATTATAAATAATTTCACATTTTTATTTTGGTAGTTCTATTTTGGGATAACTTCATTTATTAATTTATAATAATCTGGATAACTTTTAAGTATCTCTTATAATTTTGGGGATAACTTTATGTATTTAGCTAAACAATCGGGAAGTACCACAATTACAAAAAGGATATCACAAAAAGCTCCCTTGTGTGGAATCTCTTGAGCACGTTCAATGGTTCGTATTTGATCAAGTGTCTTAACATCAGGTGATAGTCCACCGTGAACACACAGAATCTGCTCATCTATAATCTATAATATATAACAAAAAATAAAAATTAATTGATACTGTTTAGTTTTAAAATACATCTTTAAATCATTGGAAAAGGAGTGGATAATTTAAATACTGCATGTTGCAATAACAACATCAAGCAGATTAAGATTATGGTATGTATGTGTATGTCGAATTATTGAACAGTAACCTAAACAAAAAAGTTCTAATTTTAATGATGAAACAAGTTTTCTTGAGTAAGGACTATAAACCACAGACCCAGTGTACACAATGGCTATGTGGACTTTAAAAGACACTGAATTCCGTCATGCCTAGACGAAAGTAATGCTAAAGACATGAAGTGATCCTTAGAAGACAAACAAATCCATAGCACCTTAAGAATCTTGTAGAACTTGCATACATTATACAAATCTTATAATAATTATAAATATTTGTAAGAAAATAATCATTACTTACTGCTGCTACTGTAAGGAGATCAAACACTTTAGTGCAGTATCGCCATGCATTTGCATTTCCATATTTTGTTTGACATTCATCTGTGTAAAGATAAGCATGTTTGTTGATTAAATAGTAAACAAAAACAAAATTAAATCTGTATATAATATTGACCTAGAACTGAAAGAAACTCAACTTAACTGGTCAATATAAATGTTAAACCGACTGCAAACCAATGTTTATCAGCAAATCATAGGACCTGGATGTTGTTAGATACATACCTGTACTGTCACTGGGTAACAAACTTTAGAAACTTTAAAACAAAAATTATCGTTGTCGCACATAGTTTATCTAAAAACTGTATTGCAAAGTATTCTTTTAGAAAAAGAGCTGCTGGGAATTTTTGTTAATAGGTGACAATCACGCGAAATACATTTTAATGGGTGACACCCATGCTACGGTTGGATACCATCCTTGATTTTGAGATTTAGGGTTATAACTTTCCCAAAAATGGTATCTTTTAGACTTTTTTATCTAAAAATTTATTTTCTAAGCTAGCATCGCATACAGTCTGGTATCATTCTACAGGAAATGTATACTACTCTATCAAATAATACAATTATTTTTATTACTTTTATTATTACCTGATCTGTTATAATAGTGGGTCACCTATTGTTATAGTCAGGATCACTATCTTTTTTTTATTCTTCTTTCTGTCAATCTTTGTTTAGAGTTTATATCTAAACTATAATAGGCTATTAACACGAAAAATTTCAAGGTTATTTTTTTATAACATGATACGCAATCAATCTTCCTAACCAATTGTAATTTCCTAATCATATTTTGGAGCATATAGTACAGATTACAGTCGAACTTCTCATTTAGAAAACCTTTTTCACAAACAATATTCACAAACATTTAGAATGACATAATTATCCTATAACTTATCAATGATATTTATTTGTTTTGCATATTTTCTTCCTCCTAGTTCATTTAAACAACATGTTTCAAGTACTAAGAGAACAAAATAAACATAAAGAAGTGATTTGGAGACCTTATTTGATCAGTTTTCATGAAACACCTTCCAGCCCAAGGGTGTGTAAATGAGAAGGTAATGTTAATCAGCCTTGTTGCATGTGCACATAAGTAGAAAATCTTTTAGGGCATTTTAAAAAGATGTTGACCAATGTTTACCAAGATTTGATTTCATAACCTCAAAGCAGGGGAATTGTAGGAATTGTATTATAATTGCTCATTGGACATTTTGACGTCATTTGATATGAACATTTAGAATTGTTTCCACAAATTAGTCACTGGCAGAGGGGCGCAATACATTTTTAGTAATCAGACGTCCTGTCAGGTAGCTTACAGTTAGTCTTGGGCTAAGTTCACATTACTGTTACAATTATTATTATTATTAGTATTATTATTAGTATTATTATGATTATGTCAGGTGAACAACAATTTCAATCCACTTACCATAAAAACCATAAACCTGTGTAATTTGTCTACTTTCATGGTTGCCCCTCAGTAATGTGATTCTGTCAGGCCATTTAGCTTTGATTGTAAGTAATCGAGTTAGAGTTTCTAAACTGTAATATCCTCGATCTACAAAATCTCCCTATGGGAAAATAAGCAACTCAGTTACTGTACAGTAAAACAGTAGATACTAATCCACAAACTACATAGAATGAATCAATGAATACATAATATCTGAGTTTACGTTTGGAGATATTGTAACCATGAACATTAATTGAGAGATTATGAACACTGATTGAATTTAGACATGCTTTATGATGTATGAATAAGATTTAGACAAGTTATGATGTTTAAAACCCAATATACACCATCACTCCCACACAAACTGATGAATCCACAAAATTTTGTTTTTGTGAAAAAGGTTACTGAAGTTTTTGAGACATCTGAACACTACTCCATGTATGTTTGCTACAGCATTATTTACCCATGTCTATACAGTATATACTAAAAATATTGTTTGTTTATATACAGTAAATTAGTAGGGTTTCTGCTGTTATTATTATAGTGTTTCCACCAAGTTATTTAATAAGTAAAATGAGCTTGGTGTTTTCAGGCAAAGGCATGACTGTCAGGGTGATAATTGATCAAAGTTTTGTTTTCTACCGGTACTGCCCACTCCATCTCAGAGTCATTTACATTTTGAGTCAGATTCAGTTGGTGAGCAAAATGCTATCACTAAGAAATGATGGGCATTTGGAATACGCAATCTATTTGAAATAAAGCCACTCAATTTTAAATTTATTCTTTCCCACACGAGGGTAAGAGAGGTGGTGGAATTGTGTTTGTATTAAAGGTTTCAGCCAAGTTTTGTGAACTTGATGCTTCAAATCTTTTGAGGTTTGTGAAGCAGATATTACTATCTCATCCATAAATATCTTAGACCCCATTTACAGTGATGGGTGAGGCTGGGCCGAGCTTGGCCCAATTGTCACTATAAATTTTCAAAAGGCCAATTGCGGTGCTCAAAAGGCCAAATGCGGTGCCAAAAACAGCCACGCACTTGGATGACCTCTAGAGGAAGTCTCGGCCTCGCCTTTTCTCACTGTAAACGCAAGTTGGGCCAAATATGGTACCAAATTGAATATAGTTTCGAAAACTCTCCATTAACTTGTTTTGTTCTTGACTTGAGTGGCAGTCCTTCCTAAAACCACTCATAGCCATAATCTCCAATATTCTTGTTTTCTTGTGCTTAGAAATATATTAACCCGTTACAGGCAGCTGTGGTGTTCGCGGTGTATACAGATTAGCACTTTAAATGTATTGTCACTTGAACAATGACAAAAATTAGATTTTGAAAATAACTTGCTTACAGTATCTTGAAGAAATACATAAGTTATGACGATGACACTAGAAATTAGGTTTTAAAATTATTTTCCCCCAATATTGCAACGTTATATGCCAAAAATGAGCAAAAAACATCAAAAAGGCTGGAAGCCTCTATATTTTTGATAATTTTTCACTGTAAAAATCTTATTAAAAAATTTTTTAATACACTAATTTCTATTCTCCAGTTCTTAACTTTGATGCTACTTTCATATGATCAAGTTAATTTCAAAATCAATGTTGATGATTTTTTGGTCATTTTCAGGTGACAATATATCTTTAAAATTGAATGTATACTGGGGAATTATTGCAAAAAGTCCGCGCCGCGCCAGCACCGTACCTCTGCACTTTGACCCCTGTGCGCATCCAAATAATCGCCAGTCTGACACTACGGCCATGCTCAGTCCGGCCCTGCACTGTAAATGTGGTCAAAATATTGAAAGGTTATATAAACTTTAGGCTGGGCCGAGCCCACCACTGTATACGCACACAAATCAGAGGCCGAGTACCACAATTTAGGCCAGGCTCGGCCCGCCTCTGCACTGTAAACGGGATCTTAATCTTAATTGGTATAGCTGCAGAATGGCAATGATGTAGTTCAAATAATACTTTTCTGCTAGAAATCAGGCGGTGATGATTAGAAATACATCTTTCACCTTAATTGACCTGTAATGCAATGTACCTTAGGGTTCAATACTAGAGGTTAGTAAGTTAAAGACATCACATCAGTGTCCTTCTTGACTTTACACTCACAATGTGAAGCGTATTAATAAGATTAGTAAATTCCATCACTTACCATCTGCAAAATATTAGATCCATATGCAAAATTCTTAATTACCAGGTTATCAGGTATTACTTATTACTAGTCCATGCATTTAGAATCTCATGGATGGATTATTGTAATGATACTTCCCAACAAAAACAAGCTCATTTGGTTTCTTTTAAGGGCACCTGTCCTAGGTTAACTTCACTCACTTCCTGTTAAACAACAGATGTTGATCACCTACAAATCACTTAATAACTAATCACAGATTTATACCTCTAATTTTATTGGTATTCATCAGTCCTATAATCAAAAATATGGTGCATATGCCTGTGCATATGCCTGTGCCTATGTGGTACCACTGGCTACGGAGAGGTTGTCACTACAAAAAAATTGAGACCATCACTTTGTGTAAAAAATAAACTTGACTTCAGTTACTAATTTTCGTATTCGTCATACTTTTTGTTTAATTTAGTTTTTTTTTACTTATTATTAAATAATTAAATGATTTTGGAATTGGCCATTGAACTAAAATATTCTTCTTAAAGAACAGAAAGTAAAAAGGTAGCATCACAATTGAGATTGATGGAAGGAACGATGACCTGATGCAATTTCTTGCATGTAAATTTCTTAATGAGATCAAACTAAAGTCAAAATCGCTCATGGTAAAATAAGTATTGTAAACTAAAAATAAAAGATCACCACAGAATAAGCAAATAAAAGACTTATTAACAATCCCTATGTGCTCAGCAGAAGAACCTTTTCTAAAAACTGTCTACTATCTAAAGAGTTGCTTTAATAACAGGTACAGTTGTTGTAATTAATGTCATTTGGCTAATTTCCTACAACGAATACCAGTCTCTTTGAATTGGGTGATCTGGGTTCCTCAAGTAGAATTATGTACACTTCATACAGAAGTCAGTGTTCTCCCCAGGCCTTTCAAGCATCATGGTACCATGAAGCTTGTGATTTTCACCATGATGCCTGAAAGTTGTCCATGATGCTTGAAGCATCTTACATGCTTGGACTTTCCCATTTGATGCCTGAAAGTTGGCCATGATGGTTGAAGCATCTTACATGTTGGACTTTCCCATTTGATGCCTTAAAGTTGGCCATGATGGTTGAAGCATCTTACATGTTTGGACTTTCCCATTTGATGCCTTAAAGTTGGCCATGATGGTTGAAGCATCGTACATGATGTTTGGACTTTCCCATTTAATGCCTGAAAGTTGGCCATGATGGTTGAAGCATCTTACATGATGTTTGGACTTTCCCATTTGATGCCTTAAAGTTGGCCATGATGGTTGAAGCATCTTACATGATGTTTGGACTTTCCCATTTGATGCCTGAAAGTTGGCCATGATGGTTGAAGCATCTTAGATGATGTTTGGACTTTCCCATTTGATGCCTGAAAGTTGGCCATGATGCTTGAAGCATCTTAGATGATGTTTGGACTTTCCCATTTGATGCCTGAAAGTTGGCCATGATGCTTGAAGCATCTTAGATGATGTTTGGACTTTCCCATTTGATGCCTGAAAGTTGGCCATGATG
>JAOTQE010027156.1:0-10450 GCA_025631205.1 Nesometra sesokonis
TATTCAAATGTTACATGAATTTATGACGTATCCGTTTTCGTATTCGTATTTCGTAAGTTTGCGAAACCTCACTATTAATGCAGAAAATCTGCAGTGAGTATACTTTTCTGGATCCAACTGACCTAAAAAGTTTATTATGAAATAAAGTACCATAGTCCTCATAATTGATCAAACTTTGTTTTTAAAAAACTTGACTTCGGAACATATTATTTTGATGATTTTGTCAATTTGATGAAACCTGCGATACTAATGCGATACTGCGATACTAGACTAATTTTTTGGCGACTATACCTCACATTTATTAAAGAATTAACGCCCTAGATTCCAATCGCGCCCACGTTCAGCTGATAAGTCCCTTCTATTAAACACGAGCTTAAAAAGCTACGGTCAACGTTCTTTTTTATATCCAGGCACCGTATCTTTGAAATATATCACCTCCTTCTGTTCAACAGTGTTCTCATTTACTTTAATTTAAGAACAAATTGAAACATCACTGTTTACGGAATTAGTTTAAACTGGAATACTTGTTTACTTATGCCTTTCAAGAATTTTAGAAAGAGCGTCTTTTAATATTGAAACACCGGTGATTTCAACGACCATGTGTTTCATTTCTGAGAGTTTTTATAAGCCTACAAAAAATTCAGAATATACTTAATATTGGTATAAGTTTAAACTAAATGTGGCAGAGCCAAGCCAAATGAGACATATATCGAAAAATTGAAAATTGAGTTTTTTTATAGATTATTAAAACTACACATTGTTATCTTTAACATAAAATAAAAAATCAGTTTCATACGATGTTTCCTTGCGAAGTTATGAAAAATGGAAGTTCGAACATTTAAAATGTATGTTTTGAGAAAACTGCATTTGAAAATTGTTTATCCGTATACATTGACTAGGCAAGGTCATTTTTAATTGCATTTTTAAAATCTGTTTTGATGATATATCTGAAAATTGTTAAGGATGAAAGATTAATGTATGAACTGTATATTTTTGAAATAAAATAAAATTTGAAAAAATGACCATTTTTAAATTTCGGCCTATTGTGGAAAACTAGCATTTGAGACTTATGTCTCATTTCGCTTGGCTCTGCCACAAATATGTTGTGTGTGTCATGGTTGTGGTTATTTTAATCGATGACTTATCGACAGGTCAGTCGTGATGTGCATTATTCACAAACAGAATCAAACATTACGTTTCTTTTACGGGAATTACAATCAGTGTTCGAAAATGAAAATAATAATGACTAATATTTTATTATATATTAACGGTATTCTTTTTCAAACATAAAGTTACTACTGTCCATTTGTTTGTATGTAGGCTTATAATTTGAAATAATTTAATCGTTTACTTTGATGAAGCTCGTGTGGCGGTATCCGAGAGTGTCGTCGGTGTCCCTGCCATGTCCATAAATATAAAGTAATTTTGATATTTTTTTGTTAAATTTAATTAGTAACAAAGTATTGTATGACCCCCGCAGACGTGATCCCATTAACAATTAGGATTATTAAATATAGATCCTAAAACATGCTTCCTGTGCTTTCACTACAACGAGTTTTTGCGAATGAGGGTAACGCCTGTTTATGCTAAAAAGATTAACAGTGGTAAATTTGATAAACTAAGTTGTTTCTAAGGAAAATTTTAGAAATTTAAGAAGTGATTCATATTAGAACGGCGGGTGAAACTTCATTGTGGTACAATGACATAACTTTTTTTTTTTTTATAAATCACATCAAATAACCTTTGATCAATAAAAACGATAAAACCAATAAGGTTTTTGTCATTTTTGCTTATTATAACGTCATTTTAATACGTTTTGTAAAAAAAATGTCGCCATATAACTAAATCGTGATCGTTCTCGTTTGAAAACCTCTCCAATTATTTTATTTTCTATACGAACAACATGTTTTTATCTCTTTATCCTTGATTGTCATAGAATAAACGGAACTAAAATAAGATTGGAGGTCCTGTTTGTAAACCAAAAAATATCTTTACTTTCTGTTATTATGAACGACTTGTTTTACTCACGGGTTTTGTTAAACGTTTTAATGATTTTTCTTAAGAGACGTTCGCAGATAGCAACATTGCTGGTTTGCTATTATTAGAATTATATGACATTTTATACTATACTTCTGCATACAACATGCAGGACTTAAGCATTTATTGTACTAATAGTAATATATCTATGACGTTTAATACAATTTGAACAATAAGACTCACGGTAATGTATCTAGGTCTGACTAGTTTCTATGTTTTAAGAAATGAACTAATTTTTATGTATAAAATAGTAATATAAAAATAAGAAAACCTTTAAAAAATAGTGTTAGTGACAAATCATATGTTGCGTTCTACAATTGGTAATTGATAGATATCGTAGGTAGGCATATCTGATTCAGGACAAACAAGCCATGCCAACGTATATGGATTATATATAGGCCTTTTGTACTTTTTTTAAGGAATCAACAAAATATGACAAGTGGTCTGTATAGAGTATTAGTATGCATTTCCATTATAAATAAAGGTGAAGTTGGAGGAAAACTGATTAAAGACATTAGATTTGCAGATGATCCAGTAATGGTTGCTGAGAATGGAATAGGCCTACAAGTGATAATGGATAATTTAGTTAAAATCGGAAGGAAGCACGACAAGAAAGTAAGTGTAAAGTAAGCAAAAAGGACGAGAATGTCAAGAAGAGAAGGACAACCATTAAATATTGTCATTGAGGGTAAGGATTTGGAACAGGTGACACAATTCAAGGAGCTAGGATCAATAATAATAAGAGGAAAATCTGAGGTGGAAATAAAAACAAGGATTGGAATTGCGAAATACGTGTTTAACAAGCAAAGAGAGCTATTGACCCAAAGAATATTCAGAGAATTGAAGAAAATTATAAGGAGTGGTGTGGGGCCTAGTCTCAGTTCAGAGACATGGACTAATAGAAAAAAGACAAACACAGATTACAACCAATAAATGTGAATGTGGAGAAGGATGTGGATAAGTTGGGAACAAATGAAAATGTATTAGAGGCAGTGAATGAAAACGGGCATTGATATATAAAAAAGAAAAATGAAGTGGATTGGGCATGTGATAAAAGCAAAGAGACTTTAAATGGAAATCAGTGAAGGAAGAATAGAATGGAGACGTATACGAGGAAGGAAAAAGACCATCATGATGGATGGCATGAAAGAAAAAAAGAACTTTATTCGGAGAGGAAAGAAGTCGCACGTCATAGTGAACAGTGGAGGAATTAGATGCGCACAGCCTATCAGAAGGCAGAAAACAAATTATGATGATGCATTGTCATATACTTATATATTTACACTTGGCGGTCGCTTGTTCTCAAGAACATTTTCCTTGACGGTTTCTTTAATGAAAAAAAATAAACAGCAAACCATATGATACGCGCGTTATATTAATGAAACTTACTAAACAGAAACCACAGAATCGAAACATCTATTTGTGTAATGAACCTAAACCGAAACAAATACATTTAGTCACGAATAAATATAGATATAATTCAATTATGTACTACAGTGTGTCAGTATTTTAATGCTTAAATATTTGAATAATAACAACTAAATAAAATGTGTTGATGGTTGCCAAGGAACAAATAATTGGAACGCCCTCTATCAGACTATTAGTTTTTGTTTACCATCGATTATGTAAGTAATGTTCCACCACGATACTCATCTATGGCCATCGACGAATAAAGCACAGCCTTACTGTCCAAAACGGATGCTTTTCTGTGATTAATAAAAGTAAGCTTCCGCTGCAATTCTTAACATATTGGAAAATATAAGGAGAGATTGGTTATCTGCTTTGTTTGGTGAGATAGATCGGAAGTTTGCGATTATTAAAACTTATAGGGACACGATGTGTCGTCAACCAATTGTGGAAATTGATAATTAATTAATTTAAGGACAATAAAGTCCATATAATTATCTTAATAATAAAAACCTTGTATGGTTTTGCTCAATTATTTTTACAAGAAAAACAAGTTTTCGTAATTTGGATGGACACATATTTAAGTACTTTTAACTTGATAACAGTGCCCTTATGCAACATAAGTGACCTCAAACATTTTACATTAGCTTATTCCCTTCTAGTAAAATTATATATGCACCTTTAAAAATTAAGGAAAAAACCGTTTGAAAATTTACAAATGCTTGATTCAATAAACAGCACAGCCTTCTAGAGATAATTTACGTGCAAAACAAGCAAAGCAATTAGATTTCCCCCTAGCCCATGTTAAACTTAGTTTTTCCTTTTTTATTCTGTATTTTTATTTCCACAAAATGTAACATAAATACACAGTATAATACAAATAGCCTGCTTTACACAAACAATAAATTAAAAAAAATATTATAAAAAAAATATGTGCTTTAACAAGATGTATTTATTTTTTAACATTACATAGTCCACAGGGGCGGATGCAGACTTTTGAAAGAGTGCGGTGCCGGTAGAGAGTCAAAGTTTTAGGAGGGTGGTGGGGTAGATCTCCGGAAATGGTCTCAGGGGCGTGTTAAGGGATCAGTTCCTGTCTTATGATTTCTGAATATTTTTGTTTTGTAGACAATGTTAATAATATTGATGTATGTTACTTTCTGAAAAGGGGAGCGAAGCCGGTCTCCCCCCCCCCTCCTTAAATGTGCCCCTGGTCCAGTAAAACCATCCAATAGTAATGCTTATCGTAGACCTATCCTAGGTCTATAAAAACGCAACAATTATATAATTTCCACCACGAACAGACACACAAGCGCAATATTAGATCAATTTGAGATATACCGGATTTAGCAAGCATTTATTGTGGTGCTTATCAATCCTCTGTTACAAATTGTTGTGTTTAATCATGTAGGAAATGATTTATTTATATCCTTCGTGGTTTGATATAACCAAGGACCTCCCTGATATAACGTTTTAGAATTTTGATAGTAACCCGGATCAGCACGAACCCCGATGGGGACCGACGGCCGGACACGACCTAAAAATGTGGCATCAATCGGATCAGGTTTTCTTTAAGTATACAGACAGATATACAGATTGAGAATTGAAAAAAAAAAAAACAAAGAGCATAGATTAACTTCGATAATGTTTAATTATACACTTATAACTATGCTTTGTGATTTTGTTTTTGAATTAATTTCTAAAATGAATAATAAATTGTGGCATAATTACATGTTTCATAGAAAAGTATGAGTATACATCATACGCAAAATATTATAGTTTAATAATAACAAACAAAAATGGCACTGCCAATGTTTTTGCTAGTTGGAGGTAGGAGTCAGAAGATTTTCTGGGACGTAATTGTCATGTGCTTCATAGCTTACAGTGAACAGCCGTTTAACAGGTGCTTAGCATGTTACTGTTACTCACCACCATCAAAATCCACAACACATTCAGTCGCCTAACAACTGTCCACTAATCAAGTACTCGAACCCTTAAAGGGTAACTCCGGGATTGAAATTTCTATGGATAAATATATAGATCAATTAGTTGTGACCTAACTGACAAAATTTCAAAACATTTGGACAATGAGATAATGCAGAAAGACAACTTTCATAATGAGCCCAAATCAAAAGTGGATCTACTACTCAAATTACACAGTTTTAAAAAAAGTAGCAAAATTGGAAACTTTGAAAAGGTTATGCTTAAAAACCAAAATCACATTACAAATATAACTCACATAATTGAAAAGATCAGCCAAATTTACATGTAATATGAGTAGTAGACCCACTTTTTCATTTAAGACCTATTTTGGAAAGGGTTTCCTTCATTATCTCATTGGCCAAATGTTGTGAAAATTTGTCAGTGAGGTAACAACAAATTTTTCTATAGTATCCATAGAAATTTCAATCCAGGATTTCCCCTTTAATAAAACCATTAATCTTAAACGTTTGAAGACTTCGCTCACACAATTTACCATCGCTGCAATATTTCCAAATCAAAGAACTAAAGAATATTTATATTTCAAAATATTAGTTTAAAGTTATTTTTCAGGATGAGTGAAAATGTTAAGGTATGTTTGATAAGTCTCATCATTTCTTCCACAAAGTCTCAAGCAACCCACATAATCCAAATTTTCTTTGACAAATAAAACTATGAAATGTCTATATTTGGTCGTGATGACATTACAACTTTACCATACATGGATATATAATTACCATATATGGGTATCAAAGGATTTTTTTGTAAAATAAAATTTCATAATCTGGATTGAGAATCGGATTTAGATGATAATCTAATATTAACCTCCCTTTATTTTCAGGATGGATGAGATA
The DNA here is from genome assembly GCA_025631205.1 of Nesometra sesokonis. Taxonomy (NCBI): domain Eukaryota; kingdom Metazoa; phylum Echinodermata; class Crinoidea; order Comatulida; family Antedonidae; genus Nesometra; species Nesometra sesokonis. Next base: position 6,279 of record JAOTQE010027156.1, read on the forward strand.
TGGCATGGTGAGTTCGCCAAAGTTTTCTCACCGTTTCTACCACACATATGGTACCTGTCACCAACTCCAAGTTCTCCTAGTCCACGATGGAAACGGTTTAAAGATAGCGCTAAAGTCAGATTCTGTTGCCAGGTAAGATGTCTCCTGCCTAATTATTATACTAGCTCTTGTGGCTCGAAATCAAACTTGGTAACTTGCTTAACAGTAACATGCAAGGAAGTTTGGATTTTAGTTTTTTCCTTATGAAAGATCATTTTAAACAAAATTAAGATGTTCACCATCGACAACGTTTTAAGATTTTGAATAATGTAGTGTTTATTAATGATTGATATTTTTTCTTTATATTTTTATTTTGTGTTCCATCCAACATGATTTTCCTCACTAAACATAAATACATAGCCTGTGCCATGACTTCTAAACAAAGCCTTATTATGATGCTTTAGTTTAGATATTACTACTGTATTTCCAAAGTCTATAGGCATAGGTATGCCTGTTGTTGGAATACTTTGCAGTGGTGTATCCGCGGGAGCTTGGGTGCTCGAACACCTTAAATTAGCTTAAAAAAATATAAAGTTGGGGCCTCGAGCACCTCCACCCCACCCTTCAGAGAAAATGAACACACCACAGGAAAAGCCATATACTGAATTACTCGACAATCAGGAGGCGCAAAATAAGGTTGGTTTGTCTTTTGCTTATTAGATTGTCTTTGAGCACCCACTTTTCCAGTTCCTGAATACGCGTTTTGAATGATGGTTTAAACACAATACATTCAAATAAGTAATGAGGAAACTGGAAAAAAAAAACTGTTCAAATACAAAACGCCCTCAAAATCCATACCAATATTCTTGTTTTCTTTCAAAAAGCAAACAATACACTAAACCACAAGATCCAGGCACTAACCGGATACAGCTAAAAATATATTCATAATCACAGTTATTATTAAGATCCCCGGAGTTTACTATTAGTGGTAGTGAGTCGAATGTTGGTCTGTCGGCCAGTCGGGAATTTCCACTAATAACTTTAATAAAATAATATTATTTTGATATAAACCCCTTTATTTTGTTGGAAAATGCTGTAGACATATTTAGTTCCTTCGTCAGAGAGTGGTAAATTCATTGTCTCCTGCTTCAAGTAGTTCACATTATTTAACACGTTGAGACAATACAATGCGAGTTTTTTATGTTATAGAAAATAATCTTCATCATCATCATCATCACCATTATGATCACCATCATCATCATCATCATCATCATCACCATCTTCATCATCATCATCATCATCATCATCCTCATCATCATAATCATCATCATCATCATCACCTTTTTCTTCTTCTTCATTATCATCTGGCGTGTTCTCAGCGGCTAACCTTTCCAGTTTTCTTTGCCTTGATCTTATTTCTATGTAGTTAACTCTCATAACTTTCCTTCAATTATCGAGCACCATAACTCTTTTTCTTCCACAATGACTTTGTCCATCATATTCTTCCTCCAATAACACATTTGGAAAGAAAATCCACGGTATATGCCATATCCATTTCGTTTTCTACTTTTTATAGTGTCAAATAATGCTATGTTCGCATATACTCTCACTAACCAGCCTGTTAGTGGCGATGATTTGCTGTTGGTCTGGATTGAAATAAATAAATAAACTACACCTAGTACATTCATTTCATATTTTCTCTCCAGCAAATGTTCTTAATCCTTCTCCAAAAGCTGTATCAGACTGTATAATTAAAATACTCTCAGTGTACACGTCGCGTCGCAAAGTGTACACAGAGCATTGGAAATACACCATTTTATGTACCAAATTAAATTTAATGTAATAGAGACAACATATTTTTTTCTGTCCTAGATACAATAAATGTAAACCATTTTCACAATATGGGGCAAGGCATGTTGTCGGAAAATTGGAAAACGAAGTTAATACCATGCCAACACCATATAACACTTGTTGTAAGCTACAAAATGAGGGGTCATTTATTAAAATCGCACAACTATAACCAAAGTTATTAAACAACATATTCCAAATTTTCTTTGTATTTTTTTAATATTTCCTGCTGTTTATTTGCATATTTCTCAATAACTTCTTGTGCGAAAACTTGGTGGTTTTGCCATGCCTTGCCTGGTATCAGAAGCCTCTTTTGATCCAATTATATTAATAGTAATGCACACATTAACTTACAAACTGGTTAGAATTAATAACTACTTCACCGAGTTACTGGTTTGAGGTAACACATTATTAGCACAGTATACCAGGTAATTAGGTTAGATGAATGCAATTCAAATTAAATCAAATTTAAAATCAATTTCCACATTCCCTGACATTGCCAGTGGCGTACACCACACCCCTTTTCAGACAGAGACAGAGAACAATTATACACTCTCTCTTAACGTAAAGTAGTGCAGTTGTGAGTTTTAAAAAGTGAGGGTGACCGAAGTACCCACTCTTAAAGAGGGAATTATTAGCACTCTAATCTACTCTTATGAAGAGAATTTTTAAAAATGCACTGCAAAAGTGTGAGTGGCCTCAGTAATTTGAAGTGAATTATCAACAATTTAAATGGATTTTCATTCTAGTTCTCTCAGCCTCAGGCGATTCTCAAAAGGGAGTTTACTACATAAACTTGGCACTGAGCAGGGGCGGATCCATGATTGTAATTTAGAAGGAGCTTAAATCCCGCAATTGCAAGCCAAAAAAATAAATAAACAACAAACAAACCAACAAACAAACAAACAAACATAACAAACAAATCTGCTTGCAATAACAGGCCTGACTTATGCCTCTAGAAATTTCCACATACAACCGCTATGCATCTTTTAGGGTAGTTCATTGCCATTAAAACCAAAATAAAACATCGGGTCAATTTTAGGTAATTAAGCCCATTAAGTCCACCCCCACTCAAATCAGCCACTGCTGAGGTCACTAGATGTAGGGAATCATAAGAAGCAAAGGTTCTTGAGTGGCCCTTCAAAGAAAAAAATAAGGCGTGTGCACTAGAGCAAATAACCGTTTCTTTTTATTTCTTTATATTTCCTACTGTTTATTTGCTTATTTATGAATAATTTCTTGTGCGAAAACTTGGTGGTTTTGCCATGCCTTGCCTCATATGAAAGCCTCTTTTGATCCAATTATATTAATAGTACTGCAAACAATAATAACTTGCAAACTTTGGTCAGAATTAATAACTACTTCACCGAGTTACTGGTTTGAGGTAACACATTATTAGCACAATATACCAGGTAATTAGGTTAGATGAATGCAATTGAAATTAAATCAAATTTAAAATCAATTTCCACATTCCCTGACATTGCCAGTGGCGTACACCACACCCCTTTTCAGACAGAGACAGAGAACAATACTCTCTCTCTCTCTCTTAACGTAAAGTAGTGCAGGGGTGAGTTTTAAAAAATGAGGGTGGCTGAAGGACCCACTCTTAAAGAGTGAATTATCAGCACTCAAATACTCTCTTATAAAGCGAATTTTCAAAAATGCAGAGTGTGAATGGCCTCACTAATTTGAAGTGAATTATGAAAAATTTAAGTGCATTTTCATTCTAGTTGGTTCCTCAGGCGATTCTCAAAGAGTGGATTGTCACAGTCTTCCATTAAGAGAGTTCACTACATACACTTGGCACTGAGCAGGGGCGCATCCATGATTGTAATTTAGGGAGCTTAAATCCCGATTTTGCAAACCAAAAAATATAAACAACAAACAAACCAACAAACAAACAAACAGACAAACAAACATAACAAACAAATCTGCTTGCAATAACAGGCCTGACTTATGCCTGTAGAAATCTCACATACGGCAGTTGTGCATCTTTTTACGTTAGTCCATTGTCACTAAAACCAAAATAAAACATCGGCTTAGCATCGACACAGTCCGTTGTCTGTCATTGAATGGCCGTACCAATGGCGTCTTGTTTGTGAGTAAGTTTAGGAAACCCTTCCAGTACTTACTATAATTTTGGACGTTTATTTATTTAGAGGGCTAAATGCCTGTACTCGTAGGCCCGTGAATCTAAACAATATCTACTTTTAGATACATTTCTAGACGCAATGTTCCCGGGACGCCGCCTAGCGGCGATATTCACGCCAAAAGCTTTTATGGAACTCTACAATTACTCTGGTAGCGAGAATCCATGTCGTCGTTAAATGTCACTCGTTTTTAAT
>JAOTQE010027167.1:0-10450 GCA_025631205.1 Nesometra sesokonis
ACAAAATAAAGATATGGTTCGAGTGTACATAGTTACTTTAAATATACTGTACAGTAAAATAAAATATTGTTCTCTATAATAATAAATAATAATAAATAATAATAAATAATCATTTATATAGCTCTAAATCATTAAACCATATTAAAAATCAAAGGCGCTTCGCATGTTAGTTATTAAATAGGTGGGTTTTTAGATTGATCTTAAAAACAGAAATAGAGAAAGATTCGGTGACTGTATTAGGTCAAGAGTTCCAAAGGGTGCCAGTAGAAATTGAAAAAGACCTTTGGCCATAGGATTTTGTGTTGGTATGAGGCACAAATAAAAGGTTACGATTTGATGACCGGAGGTGAGCATGAGAATATCTTTTGACAGGAGATCACACAAGTAAGCAAGTAATTTGGTTGGTTTTTTTTTTTGTTTTTTTTTTTGCATAACCAATTACAGAATGAGATCTACGCCATGCTTCCTAAGCCAAATCTCATCATAAGTCTTAGAGAGTTACATTGATAAGTCGTGGGAAAGAACCTAGTGTTCACACAGATAAATATAATATATTAAAATAATATGCACAATATATATTAACAAAAAAAAATGGTGTAAAAATCCCAGAAAACCACATCCACTAGGAAGAAAGACCTATTTTATTAATTTTTTTTAGCTTATCCACTTTAAAATCTTCAAGATGTAGGCCTACACGCAGGCAGGGATCTTCATCCTCTATTTGGCGTAAGCAGGATCCATCTTGGATACTACCGATTTTGACATTACAATGTTGGCAGATATGATAAATAGATATAAAATGAAAATGTATTAAATTAAATATGGTTGACATATGTTAAATAGAATTTTTAAAGAAATGTTATTAGTAACAATGATATAAAAATCAATAAACATATAATATAAAGGTTTAATTTTATATCATTTAAAAAAATAAATTCACTTTTAAAATTATTTAGAAATATAGGATAATGAGAACAAAATGTGTTAATTAAAGTTTGCTTATTAGAAACAATATATAAAAATTAATGAACAGAACATATAAAAGTTCAATAAGTATAAATACATTTATTTTTAAAAGCTCTATTTATTTTATAATTTGCATAAGCAGAACAAAACATTAATTTTAATTTATTTTATTTGTGCATGCGGTATGGTCTATCGGCACGCGTCAATTTTCACTGTGCACATATTTCATTTAATGCAAGAGATGACAGGAAATTAAACAAAATATTTGCCGCGTCCAGTAAAGATGAGAAAATTAACTTTATTATGAATGCGCAAGTGGGTGCTTGACCTAGATATTCTGAACTTATTTTAAGTTAATTATTGTGAATTATGAAACAAGTAAATAAGAAAAAAAATAATTACAGTATATAAAATGTTGGCATTGACCTGTTGGATACTGTACATTAACTATTCACAATTAATTTTTTATATTAAATTTGACATTTTACTTATGCATACAGAAATAAAAGTAGAAATAACAAGCTTTCATAAATTAATAGCTTAGGATCTAGCACTGTTTTAAATCTATGAAAAAAAAGGTGCATTTGGTAATCAAATGAGTTCCATCATGGTGAAGTTTTCATGCAGGAAAGTATCTTTCATGCAGATTTACAGTCTTTTACGTTAGATATTGATCGTTTGTCTATGAGAAGGGTGGAGCACTGTCGTAAATTTGGCCAAAACTTAATTAAATCTAATAGAACCGCACATCTTATCCCACCTACTAGATTTGACTGTCATGGTAGGATGCTAAGAAACTCCCAAAAACTGTCTCAGTTTAAGAAAAAGACAAAACGATTTGCAAGTAGTCCCATGCCTTTTTCTATTGATCTGCTTAATTCGTAATTTCTCCTTTTATGACAGTGCTCCACTCTTCTCCACAATGCTCATGTTTTTTGTACAATTCTTAATATTTTATCCAATGATGTTTTAATGTTTTTTTAATACTGTATTTTTAATATTGTAAATTGTAAATCATATGCAATTTGTCTGCAAGGCTACGAATTATGATGTTTTCGAAAATAAAAATAAAGATTATTTTTATTTAATTGTTTATTTTTTGATGGCTTCATGAGAAATTTTCTCAAAACCGTATTTCCATACATGAAAGCTTTAAATGCTCATATCTTTGGATGCTTTTTTAAGGTATCAATAACACAATTTTGGATTTTTCTACCACAAGACTCATTTTGTGTTGAAACCTCACAGTTTTTTTTAACTAATAGTTATTTAATCAGACTATTTTAACGTATGCCATAAGCTCGGTTTCCATAAAACCACTACTACATGTCCCGACAACTGTCGCCGACTCTCAGTAGCGATTTTTTGGAAATGCTTGTTTGTTGATCGTGTAGCTAGTGCGAGTGTTCCGCCCCGACGTAGGTGTTGTGTAGCCTAGGCGACACTACAAATATACTACCGGTAGCATTTTGGTAATTTTATAATGTCAATTAGTTTTTTTTAATAATAGGCCTATTGTACATGAGTGTTCAAGTGTATTGAACCTGGTGAAATTTTAATTAGGATCAACAGAGGAAGAGAAAAATAATGATGATACATTATCTTATAGCTAGGCCTAGCCTACCGCCAAGATCATGATCGGTCAATAGTTACGATTCTTCCCAATAAATCGGGAAAGTTGAACTTGGTTGAACTTTCCTGGCAAAGCCTTGCCGATTGCATTGGGGACAAAATTCAGTGTAGCGATCGTGCTGAAAACGCTGTAGCGACAGTGAACGATTATTATGGAAATTGACCTATACACAGGCATATCAGATATAAACCCACCCACTAATTTGAAGATAAGATCAGTATAAAATGTTGTGAACAAAACAGTCTTTCAACCTAGGCTTAGTAAAAATTTGATAGCTCAAAAAGACAAAATTTTGGTCACATACAGCAATAGTATGTGGTTTTGAGATATGATCGAAGATCTAAAGATACAATCCCCACTGTGCAAAAATGGTGGCCACGGATCTCGTAAGAGATAATAATAATACATATATATAATAATGATGTATACAATTCTGCTAGTGGTTATATTCACTTACTCCATAATACCACATTCTCAGAGCTAAAAATAGTAAACCACAAAATTGGTTGTAACATTTTTAAAGATTTGATTTTATCTTGTAGAAGACACTGTACCTATAAACAATCTCTGATACTATTTCTAGTTTAATAGTTGTGTTTTAAAACATCACATTTGTTCCTGTTTGAAATCTAATACAGGATTTATTAATGTTTTATTGTTCAAATTATTGGCTTGGGAAAATATATCATCTAAAAATGGGACAGAATCTAGGAAATTTAAATAAAAAGGAACGATGTTCATAAACGTTAGTTGTAAAAACATTCTAGTAATATACTGAAACCTGCCCTTACCAATTTAGGAAGAATATGCAACAGATAATTTTTGAAGACATACTGAATATTTTATTTGTTTGAAAATTGTTAGGGCCGCATGAAGCGGACCTTACAACCTCACACGTTTTTGTTTTGTTGGTGTTGTTGTTGCAATCAACAACTTTAACAGCATCTTGCATCTCCAATTGTAAACGGATGTGCATAAAGATTCGTAGACATAAATGGGACTCCATTTGCAAGAAACGTTCATCGCCTTTTTCATGTTATACCCCAGGGTGTCCCCAAGACCCACAAAACCAATGAGTTTCACAAAGTACTGTACTCTAAAACACAACTAGAATCATCGGCTTTAGTGGCGCAATCGATTAGGACATTGTTTAACGGGACAGTTTTAATAAAGCGGTGGTGCATTGAGTTCAATTCCTGTTACGACCGATTTCAAAAACATTTTAGTTCCCGTTACGGTCGACATAATAATTCTTCTTTTAAATGTTTAATCTAAAATCTTTTTTTTTTCAATTCAGAAACATTTTAGTTTGTACAAAAGAACATTCTAAATATTTAAAATAGTTATTTGATTTTTTCTTCCAAACTGCCTTGTCAAAACTACAAAACAACATCCAAGCATATTACTGTGACGTGTCCTACAAGTGATAGAATAATTAATGGAAGATGAATACCCTACAAAGCAAGCTTGTCCCTAAAGTGTAACTTTAAGATTCAACTATGATGTAGGGTGTATAAATTATTTGCCCTTTATTTTTATATCAGTTTTCATCTACATCAGTAAATAACCACACAATAAAACCATAATTGACAATATCAAGCTATTAAAATTGCCACATAAAAGAGCATGGTCATAATGTTTGAAATATGGCTCAATTTGACAGCTGTCTCCCTGTACTTTAAACTAAGTTGAAATTCACTCTACATTAAATTCTGAAAATTATAAAGCATAATCAAATATAAATCTATCAATTGTATGAACATAAAATGAAAAATGTGTAGTTTTATTAGGTTTTTATGTTTAAAGATTATAATAATAGTTTTATTGTTTAGAAAAAACATATCTAAGGGCCTGTTTCTACTGAAAACACAAATTAATTGATAAAAATTAATCGGTTTTTTTATGAGTGTCCTTTGAGCTCACGTTGCAACTTATTTTTTCCCTCAATAAAATCGGTTAAATGACCACCATCCTGGCTAATAACTACGTCACTATCACCAATAAATTGTTGGTTGATTCGCTGGCTAGTTTGTTTACATTTAAAACCCCAAGTTTCACCAGCAATGCCCCTGAGAGGGAGGGCAACCCCCCACAACCCCCCAACGAATAGGCCAAGTTTATTGTGCCTTTTTAGGCCATTTCGTATATTGGGGGCTCGACTGGACCTACTAGGTCCCCAACGAAATCTTAAATTTCTCCCCGACGAAATCTTAAATTTCTCTCCACCGTTTTGGCTACTACTCCATACCAAAACTTGAAAGTCCTCAAATTTAGAATTTACACTCCTTACCTTACCCCCACTGATGCATTTAAAAATGGACACCCTATGTCACATGGTTTGGCCGCCATCTTGGAATTTTAAAAAAATACCTATTTGGCCCCCACTCCCATATCAAAACTTGAAATGTCCTAAGATCTGGAATTTACACTCTTTACCCCAACCAGGTCGTGCGATGTTGTTAAGATTTAGTTATATTTACCATTAACGTCATTATCATCAATGTTTTCAGTAAGCATACACTAAAATTTCAAAATGTCCACTAACCAACTTCAAGTAACAATGTATAATACATACATTAAATTATTATGCCATTGTGTCTGGATTCAATATTTTGATATTAATTATGACATCATCAGGTAAAATATCTTTAGTAACTATAGGAATTTTTCATTTTCTAGATATCAAAATTCATAGTTCAACACATTGGTTTTCAAATTAAAACCTGTATCCCTAGTCAATTATACACATCAAAATCAACATTTTTTCTAGGGTCTACTCAATATAGATTAGTGTCAGTTTACGAATAGCTTGACAATATTATGAAAATTATGTAAATGTAGTTACTGAGCTTGACAAAAACATTAACAGTTAAAATTTCATCCACGAAAGTAGGTTAACAAGACTGGCGCCGCCAATTATCAACAACATTTGATCGAGTGGTCGGTTTCAAATAAATCGTTGACCATTGCGAAGGGTCAATTTACGTCTGTATGAATAGCCAAGTATCACCACGCCAATTATCGCAGTTGTAATGTCTGGCTGAGACTGAGCCAGAAAATAGAAATTATCTTAAAAGTGAATTCCCTGTTGTTCTCAACTGCTTGAACATTACATTTTAAATTTAGCATTACAATCTTTAAATTGTTGAAGTTTTTACAGTGAATTTATTCTTTAATTAATGGTAACAAATACATGGTATATAATTATATACATAATTTTTATTTATTTCTGATTTTATTTATTATTTATTGCGATTATTATTTTTAGATTTTGGTAATTACCATTTTGGTTGTTCAAACATAAGATCTTTAAAAAAAACCTTCCACTACAATCAAAGATATATATATTTTTTTCACAATCTGATTAAGTTTTAAGTTGTGTCTCCCTTTTTTTCTTTATATTCTTCATATTGCAATGTTAATTGCTTTTCTATTTTCCTTCATCTTACTGTTCTCTCTGCTTCAGCATTTGAGAGTGCTCACATTCAAGCTTAGATTGTCCCTCATTTATTAAATATATACTACTTACTAAATTTATTAAGTTGATTTTATATTCCTGTGAAACAACAATAACCAAAACAAATTGAAAATTGTCAACATTGAACTATAATATCCATTTTTACACAAATATATATAAATTAAATAAAATTAAGGATAAATATTTACAATTGTTAAGAATGGGTGTATTAGCTTCTATTATTTTAGTGTATTTTTGTTACTTGAGTTCCGACCCAAAATGAAAAATGTGGCTCACCAGTACATTTACATTACAGTTTATATATACAGCTGCTCTGCATAAATTCATCATCTTCTGGGAAAGTTTTTTTATTTCCTAGAATTTAATGAAAAACCCTTAAAAACATTCTCAATATTGGCAAAAAAACATTCTTTAATTTGTTTTTTGGTTGTCAAATTCAAGCCTCAGACGCTGAGAAGTGCGCCCCCTCTTTGTCATAACCCTCAATCATTCGCACATTCCCATTTCAAATCATAGGTATGGCCCTGCTTTCCTCAATTCTGCCTTGCTATTACTGATGGCTCTGTTATCTATGATTTAAGCTGCAACAGTTATTGAGATAAATTTGAGGGAATTAGGAAATTACTCAAAAAACAATATGCATAAATTGTCTCATTAGCAGAAGGTCCACTGAATAATTTCTAATATGAAAATAGAATTCATACTCAAAGTATTGAAATACAGGCCATCATGTTGGGATTCAATATTTCGAAATTAAATATGTCATCATCAAAAATGACAATGACATAATGTTAAAAATGACAAACAACGATGACATTATAGATGTCCAAGTTTTGAATCTCAACATAATGGTGTGTATTTCTATAAAAAATATGCAATATACTTTCTTGTCTCATCAGAAAGTAATGGACAATGACCTATACGTTTTCAAATGGTCAACAATATAAACATTCTGTTTTTCATTGGTTAATGGTTTTATTTATATCAAGACATGTCTGACCATAGAAAAGTGCTAAATGTGTGAGTTTGACCTGTATCTTGTTTCTTGAAAGGGAAGTATTACACTTTTAACCAGCAATGACTTGCCCTAGATAAAATACAAAGAAGCTTACAGCCAAACTTAAATGACATCATTTGCTATTCTAACCATAAACATTTAAAATAAAATACTCCCTTCTGATTGGTGATTCTTTTAAAACAGACAAAATACTAAGCTGTGATTGGCGAATAATTTTATGTAATATACTACTACTCTTAAAAAGTAATATAAAATTACCAAACAAGATGACCGTCCTCTGATTGGTTATTTATTGAAATCTGACAAAATACTATGATGTGATTGGTCATTCTTTCAACTCGAATAAAAACAAGATACTAGGATATGGTTGCTGATCTCTCTTCAATAGAAACAGATAATGTATGATGTGATTGGTCAACTTAGTAAATTGATTGACAAATGGGTGGAGACTTTAATTCACAGACATGAAAGAACATTGCCACCTGCACTTTCTAATATGATTTTTTCCTTTATTTGATAAATGTAATTCTGTCTTTGAATTGGTCAAATGACCCTCCTCCGGGATGTATGAATGTACTTTATACATCATCTTTATTGTTTACACTTTTCTGTAGAAGTTTGGTGATATAAAAAATCAAATTAATAATAAGTGACACAATATGTGATATTCTGATACTTGTCTCTTTAGCTCCGACTAGACAGCTCTAGAAGTACTCGTCTGATTAAGTGAGTAAAAGATCTTTTTGGTGATGGTGGAAAAGTTAGAAGGCTCTTGATTTGTTTTAAACATTATTTGTATTGTCCTTGTGAAGAGGAATTGACCCAGTGCATATATGTGGCAGAGCCAAGCCAAATGAGGCATAAGTCGGAAAATTTAAAATTTTAGTCTTTTATAGATTATAAAACTACACATTATTATCATTAACATGCAAAAAAAATCAGTTTCATATGATATTTTATTGCAAAGTTATGAACAATCGATTTAGCATGGCTCTGATACATGTCATTTAATGTTATAAGACATGTCTTTCTTGGTTTGCCAACTAAGGCTAAGGAACAGTGTATAGTGAACAATCAGAAACTTGTAAAAAAGATAGTCAACAACGGGACTTGAATCTATAATTTCTGATTACACGTCAAACATCTTACTAACACTCAACAGTAGAACATGGATTTCAGGGGCGGATTTAGAAAGGGGGGGAGGGGGAAACCTATTATCATCAAAACATAGTTGCGCCCCCCCCCCCCCATATTAGGTGCGCCAGGTAGAAAATTTATCATAAAAACCTAAAATACGCGTGAAATAGGGTACCAGAGCACCAAAATGAGGAAATTAACTTTTTTTTCTTTTTTTTTTTGCTCGTCAGAATAAAACTGGCAACCACGCCCATCCAGACTGGAAGTGCGCCCCCACTTTCAGCGAACCCTGGATCTGCCCCGGGATTTAGAAGGAAGTAATGTCGGAAACTTGTTAATGATAGCAATGACGGGTCTTAAACCTATAACAGCAGATTACATGTCAAAGATTTTACCTTCTTAGCAAACTAATGCTCAACAATACAACAGAGTTTTAGAAGGAAATATTAAACTCTGAGAAACTTGTAAAAGATACAAAAGATCGGTTGACTCCAAGCTAAGTTTTTTAGGCTTTATGATTTTCAATGGTGGAAGATACTTTGAACGCTTTTTTCGGGGTATTCAAGCCACAATCTCACTGGACTTTTTTTGGTAAAACTAACCAACACGCTGGCTAGTTTTCCCATAATTAGTCCAATGCAAACAGCACTGGAGTAATTACTCGAGCACCGTACCATATCTTGTAGTAAAACTAACCATGCCAAATAATCCAAGTGCGAACAATGGTAAAATTTAACCATTTTAAATGTTACCAATTGTCTTGGTAAAATATCCCTTTTTAAATCCAGTGCGATATTGGCTCTATTTTATAACAAATTCTTCTTATGCATCACCAAGTGTGCACAAGGTGACTAGGAATCATTTTTATTGTGTTTAGTTGTTGATGTTGTAAGTACATATACTCCATGTTGTTTCCCATAAATATTTGATCTTAGTTCTTTTTCAAAAATCTCATCTCTATAAAGTTTAATTTCACAATTTTCACAAATTATTGAAACATCATAATGTAGGTCAGAAATTTAATGTATGTTGTTTTTGTAAACTTACAAAAATACCAAGAGTAATTTGATCAAAATTCCAATACAGTTATAAATTTGACAAATTATGTCTCCATAACAACAATAAATGGAAGATATGTGACATAAAAAATCTCTTTAACTAATGAGTATTATTTCCAATGAACTGTGAAATCACATCTATGAGGAAATATCTGAATAAACAATTAATTAATATGTTGTATTTTCTCAATTTTATGAAAGAAAAAAATGTGTCAAAATTACTAAAAATAGTTGTAAATTTGATTTAAATTTGTGAAAAACTTGGTTAATATCCGAGAATTAATTGCCAGTAAATGCGAATTATTTATGGAAAATGGAGTCACTAATTGCCACTTTGTCTCGTACCAATAAAAATAAGCAACCAGTTTATGAGTCACATTTAGCCAAATGTGAATAAATCATAAAAAGGGTTTTGGACAATGACGTTTTTTCTCCGACAGACTATGCCTATATTTCATATACAAGACTTTGTGTGTAATTTATAATATGAAAGATCATATTCACACAACCCAGTTTACAAGGATAAATATACTTTCAAAATATAATGTGTTATCTACTGATAGAATAGCTGGAATAAATTTTTGTTCAGGAAAAGTATAATTTAAGAAACATGGCATTGCAACAGAGTAACTAATTCAAAGTGTAAGCTGTAATCATTTTAGACAGCAGCCTAAAGTTTGGCAAATTTTATTTATCAATGTATACTGTATTTTTACAAGATGTTGAAGCATTAACTCCCTATTGTTTGTGTCACATAATTGAGTCTGTGACATAACTTTGCAATGTTTGTGGGTGTGGTATAAGTGATTCTATAAAAGAAAGTTTTGACCCTTTTTGTTATAATGTATGTCTGTGACAGAATTTTGCAGTCCTTGTGGGTGTGATATAATGAGTCTGTGTCAGAACTTTGCAGTCCTTGTTGGTGTGATATAAGTGAGTCTGTGACAGAACTTTGCAGTCCTTGTTGGTGTGATATAAGTGAGTCTGTGACTGAACTTTGCAGTCATTGTGGCTATGATATAAGTGAGTCTGTGATAGAACTTTGCAGTTATTGTTGGTATGATATAAGTGAGTATGTGATATAACTTTGCAGTCCTTTTGGGTGTGATATAATGAGTCTGTGATAGAACATTGCAGTCCTTTTGGGTGTGATATAATGA
>JAOTQE010027178.1:0-10449 GCA_025631205.1 Nesometra sesokonis
TTTTCGTAATGGTGATAGCTAATTTGCATATTTATGCAAATTAGGTGGGTTCTGGGTTGAAACTCGCGTCCCATTTTAGATATGTCATTCAGTACTACATGATGAACTAGAATCAGCAAAAAAACAAACTTTTGCAATTTGTTTGACTCAAATTTCTAAATCTGCTAGCCTAAATGTATTATTTACGGCTAGATGGTGAACTTAACACTGTAGAATTGTAGTCCCATGTAGGTGCCTACTATTTTGATTTTGTCAGCCTTCGTCACAAAAACCCAAGTTAAATAATGGTAACTGTTTTACAATTATTGTATTTTTAAAATTCTTTTGTCAAACAAATTATTTACATATGTCAATATATTTTATGATGTCAATATATTTTGATTAAATTAACTTCCATTTATTTATAAATTTTACAAATTTATAAAGACTGGGGGGAGGGCGGAATTTCAACGTAGCAACAGCGTTAGAACGAAACATGATTTGATTGGTTGGACTCCGGAATAGTAGACGCTTACATGGAACTGCATTTTGTAATGCAATGTACTTACGATACTTCCTACTCTTTTCCAAAATATTTTAAAATTCTTTCCTACCTGTCTTGGTACCTTTTATCTATAAGCCTCTTCTTCAGCTGCTCCAATATATAATCTTTATCTAATTCAAATTCATCACTTTCATCTATTAACTCATCTTGGTCTTCCAATGCAAAAGCTACTTTTCGTTGTGGCGCCCTCGTTGTCCTCTCAGATTTAGACTCATACTAGTGAATAGAATAAAAAACTGTAATTTTAATGATTTCACTAAAATTTTATTATAAAAGTAAAATAGTTTTGGGTTTTTTAGATCACTGTAATACACCTTTTTTCAAAAATAAAAATAAATAATAATAATAACTAGAAGCACTCGGAAAGTATAAACCTCTACCAAGTGCCAACAATTCTCGGGAATGCAGTTTTAACTGTTAACAAGTTCTGTAGACAATGTTCTTGTTATTTTGGATTTTTTAGTGTTTACTACAAAGCCACTGTACAGCATTGATTGGTTGTTTTCAATAAGGAACCATAGTAAGAACAGGGTGTAGAAACTAACAGTAAAGGTGACAGTGATTTTTTTCTTTATGAAAAATCACTGTAGCGTGAAGCTTCACTTCAGATCATGCACTGGACACCATATGCTTTCAGGAGGTTCAACAGGCACATGCAACCACTGATCTTCACCAAAATTTAATCAATTGGTCCTTGGGTCATTTCCAAGCTTCCCTGAAAATTTACGTCAGAATCTGTCAATTACTTTTTAAGTTATGCTGCGAACAGAAAAAATACACACACAAACACCCACACACACGAAAAAAACACACCCACCAACATGACTAAAAACCCTCTGCCAATGAAGTTGGAGGAGGTAATAAATAATAAAATTAAAAAAAATAAATGTGATGTCTACCCTTTTTTTTGCTTATGAATAATCACTAGTTGTAAGAAGTTGATAAAACAGGGAGAAAGAGTATATTTATACTAACAGTTTGGTGATTTCTCAGCTTCCACTAAACAGAACTCTTTTTTCGTTTTGCAGGTCTTGGGGACACCCTAGCGTATAACTTAAAAAAAGCGCAATGAACATTTGTCGGAAATGAACTCTAATTTATGTGTACAAAATTTCATGTATGTCCACCCAAAAACACTGTCAACAACACCACCAAACACAATAAACAGGATAAAGGTTCTAAAGTCCACTTCGCGCTGACCTAAAATGTCTTCGCTTAGTAGTTACCACCCTAAAGGCAAGAATATCACAAACAGGTAACATTTTAAGAGTAAATTGTTTTACCCAAGGACACATGAAAGAATGAAAATGGTTGCCAAAATTATAATTCATTTAAAATAAATAATAAAAAGTTTTCTACTAACATCTTGGTGACTTCTTAAATTGTAGCCAACAGGTTTATCTTTAGTAACAACTGGGTGTTCTGATGGAGGTAGAGACTGGCCTAGCCTTGAGCCATTAATACCAGGCCTTCTGCCTGTATCGCTAAGCCTGGTAATTCCAAAGTCTGTATTTCTAGGCCTAGTTGTCTTTGATTCTATATCTCTAGGCCTAGTAATCTCAGTGTCTGGATCTTGAGGCCTTGTCACCATAAAGTCTCTATCTGTAGGTCTAGACATCAAGAGCTCTGTATCTCCAGGCCCAGCTGCCATAAAGTCTCTATCTCTAGGCTGAGATATCAAAGGATCTGCATCTGCAGACCTGGCCAATTTGTAGTCTGCATCTGCAGACCTGGCCAATCTGTAGTCTGCATCTGCAGACCTGGCCAATCTGTAGTCTGCATCTGTAGGCCTGGCCAATCTGTAGTCTGCATCTGTGGGCCTGGCCAATCTGTAGTCTGCATCTGTGGGCCTGGCCAATCTGTAGTCTGCATCTGTGGGTCTGTCAAACCTGGAGTCTCTAGCCTTGTCCATGCTAGTAAGTTGCAGCACACTGGGAAGCCTTGCAGTCGATACTACCTGCCTTTCGTCTGCATCATCTGATGGTGGGTGAGTTAATGTATGTGCAGCTTTTTGAGATCTAGTTCTGGTTGTAGTCTTTTTAAGGGGTTGGTTATACCGATCTGAAAAATGACATGTGATTTAATTAACATATGCAAATTAAAAGGATATTATATAAGTGTTTCTATGAATTTGAAGTTCAAGGATGTGGCTGACAAGGGTCTCAGTTTTGACCTGAATTACTGGACAGATTCTAAACATAATTCTCAAACAGTAGTCTATTTTACTTAGGTAAAATGTAAAAAATACTATTTTCGGTCATCTTTAGTAAAATTTTCCATTAGGGAAAATAGAAACATGCATGTTCTGAACAAAAGAAAAATCAATTCTGTATGACCGATGGTTGTGAAGATACAGATATATGGTAAAACTGAGGTCAAATGCCATAAATACTATTTCTGGTCATCTTTAGTAAAATTTTCCATTAGGGAATATAGAGACATGCTGATCTGAACAAAAGAAAAATCAACTCTCTATGAAAGATGGTTGTGAAGATTTAGATATATGGTAAAAGTGAGGTCAAAGGTAAAAAATTACTATTTTCAGTTATTTGTGGAAAAGCCTTTCCATGTCTTGAATAATTTAAAAGAAAAACTAAGTCTCTACATTCAGTGGTTACCAAAATATGGAAATCTTTGAATATATGTCAGTCATTTTGAAAAAGAACAAACTTCTGCCAAAAACCTCTTAATGTAGGATTATTAAGAGTGGCATTTAGCTCAGTTGGTGTAGCTGGTGGAAATCACTATGCTGTGCGCGGAACCGTGACTCACTTGTCCATGGTTCAATTCAACACGCCAATCTCCTTTGGTTTCGGCTGGAGGGTAGACATACAAGATACTAGCAAACCGTCTTTCGGATGAGACATTAAGCCGTTGGTCCCATGTACAACATTGCTCATGTACATGTTAGAAAACACAGTGCACTTTTTGAAAAATAGTAGGTGATTGTCTCCTGGTGTACTGCCCAATCACCACCAGAAGGACCCACTGGAATTAAGTACACTTCAGACTTTTTATTTATTTATTTAAGATACAACTCCCGAAAATTTAATAAATTAACAAAATGTGTGATTTATTTCTAGACCCAAAACATGTAAATTCTTGCCGCGGGCAATGTTGCCTCAGGAGCACCCAAATTTAACGATCCAAATCATCAAAGTTGAACTCAATTTAACTTTGACGATCCACATAGTCAAACTTTTTTTAACGTCGAAAGTGACCCCTTTTCCTGTCGATCATTGTAAAAATAGTAATTTTTCAAATCAAAAAAACGATCAAAATCACCGTTTCAAATCGCGGTTTTTTGGAATAACGATCGACAGGAAAACAGGATATACTACAGCAGTACACATATTATTAGTCTTGTAGTGGATATTGATTGATAATTTAGAAAAGATAATTTATCAGTGTTAGTACCATCAGACATGTGATAATGATGATGAGTATGAAGATGATGACGAACTCCAACATCCTCCCCGGAACTCCTGGTGCCAACTATCCCATCCTTATGCTCCTGTTGGAAGTGTGGATGGGATGCAGGTTTAGGCCGTACACCAAGGCTTATGAAGGCATTCTCTTCTGGTCTTCCAGATGGTGCAGGACGATGTTTGGTAGCCGATGGCGGTGATATCGTGGTTAGGGAACTTGAGACTTCCTGAAAAGAAATAAAATGTATCAAAAATTACTACATAGATTTTTTTTGTTTTAATTTCTTCTGACAATTAAAAAAAAAATTGCATTACTTAATTTATATAGGTTTAGCCCATATATTTATATATTACCATCCATTGTTGACCTTGCACTTTTCTCAAGCATGAATGTATTTTCATTAGCTTATGTTAAACTCTAAATTTACTTGGTGACCAGGACGTAAAGTTCATTCCCGAACTTATCTAGGTATCTGTCCACACATTTTTTACTTAGTTTTTATCAATTTTTCTTTTCTTCTGTCTTGTAAATTTCAAATATATCTACATTATTTGAATGAATGGAGAAATATTAAAATAAACAAACAATATGAAGATTGTTGGAACCTCCAGCTTCTTCTTCCAGAGGAAATGAGCACCCTCCCCTCCCCCACACCCCTTCTGAGGGAAAGAACTACAATGTCAGAGAAAAAGAACTAAAAAGTACTACAGTACTCCACCATAAAAAGTATGGAACAACCACATTTTTTCTTTTGCTTGTCAAAATCCAATTGTGGTTGAGCACACACCTTCCACAATTACTGGATATGCCTTTTCAGGATATAACTTCGTAGTATAACTTTATTTAGACAAATCCGGAGAAAAAAGAGCTGACCATTCAGGTTTGAGTAATACAGATCTTTTTTAAGCCATTAAGGAGGTTTCGCAAAAATGCGAAAAAGGATTACGAAAACGGATACATTACACTTAGATGTTTTAAAATTGCTAAATTTATTTTAAAATATTAAATTTTTCAATTACAAACCATTGATCATCCTAAAACACTCACCACTGGCTGTTCAAAGGTCACAAGAATTTATGGTGTATCCGTTTTTGTTTTGGAGACCTCACTAATTTAAAACTAGAACAACTAGGATATGAAAGCATGTTGTTTTTAAAAGCTAGGGCCCCTTCAAGTCAGCTGTACTGCTGTAGTGCAGCTGTTAGAGCAACCCTCATGAAATAAAATTATATAAATAAATAAACAAACAAACAAATAAATAAACAGAATCATTGCTAGATCCTCACCTCAACTTGTAAGCTGTCATTACTTTGGCTCTTCTGTTCATTATCAGCACTCCCTCTGCTAAGTTCTTGTGAAGAATCTACAACTGTATACAAAAAGAAAACTTATTACTCAAACTGATCCATATAATTTTTACTCATTGTGTATGTGATGAAACCTATGTCATTCTTTCTAACCCAAATCTACCATCATTTTGTGGTAGTGGTCATGAGAGAACAGAACCACCAAGCTACAGTGCCATTTATATTGCACAGTGGCGGATCCAGGATCCACCGAAAGGGGGGTCACACTTTTCCACTCCGGGTGGGCGTGGTTGGCAATTTTTCTGACGAGCAAAAAAAAAAAAAAAAAACAGGAAAAAGCTCCCCAATTTGGTGCCCTAGTACCCTATTTTGGCCGTATTTTGGGTTTTTTATGGTAGATTTTGAGGCGGCGCATCTACCTTAATAGGGGGCGCGCGTCGGTTGCGCCCCCCCCCCTAAATACGCGCCTGGCTCATTTAATATCACGCTGGGTAAATTTAACAAAATTGTATGAATTAAAGTTATTTTATAGTAAAGTGCACCACCGTTAATCCTTATACTTCCTAAGCCACAAGATATTAATTTAAATTTAATTACTACAAGTTAATCATTTTATTATTTGAAATTTATTAGGGGTCACACAGACCTTGTGACCCTCAAAATTTCACCAAGGGGGGTCACGTGACCCCCAGGACCACCCTTGGATCCGCCACTGTTGCATACCTGCCAACCTTACTGATTTAGGTGGTAGGATCCCGCTTTTCTGGCCTTCCTACCGCCTACCGCTCAAGGGCGGATCCAAGTGGGCACCAACTCGACTCAGGACCCCCCTTATGACTTTGACGAATATTATCTAGACTTGAAAAACTCATTGTTTGCAATAAATTGGCATGGGGAGGGAATTAGACCCCTAGAGACAACACAAACTTTGGCATCAGGCCCCTGTATCCAGCGCTGCTGGGTCTGCTCCTGCCAGGTTTGCATGCAAATCCTACCGCTTTTTGAAAAATATTACCAAAAATTACAATGTACATGTGATATACTATATAGAATATACAAGAAAACCTTAAAATAGGAAATTAATTGGCACTGAAATTAGCAATTTTCCCCGTAATCACTCTTAGCAAACTCTTAGGTTGTAATGATTTCTTTGTTAAATTTTGCTTGTCAACTTAAAAATCAAGACGATGTCAGCGATGGTGGAGCATTGTTCATTGAACCTTAACGCGGCCATCTACCACTTTTGACATTTTAAATGTTGCCAGGTAATCACTCAAGCTACAACATCATTTACAGAATGATGCCATATCTTATGCTTTGACATACTGCACCCATATATGGTGTTATTTCCATGTATGGACATGATATTTTGCAATCATGACCGTATATAGGCAAATCAAAAGTTTTGTCAAAGAAAATTTGACAGTTTGTCTGGACTGAGCATTGTGCTAAAAAATAATTATTATGAGTCTCTGTGATTAGCCCTTTCTCCATAAAAAAGGGGAGATTTGAACCAAAGCGGGCAAGGTAGAGAATCAATAAACTGAACTATATTCATACCTGCATCTATATATCCTTGTTTTTTTATATCTTTAAGTTTTTCAATTGATTCATTTTCTAATACTCTCTTCTTTATTTTTTCTCCTTCACTCTCTTCTGATCCTACAGACAGAGAAACTGACTCCACAGGTTCTGAGGTTGTCCATGCAGGCCTTGGGTGTTGACCCATTGCTCTCGTTGTTGGTCCTAAAGATGGCACCCTTGCCGTCTTTGATGGTGACCTAGCAGTACTTAGTGGTTGTCCACTGGCCCTCAGTGGTTGCCCAGTGGCTGTCAGGGGTTGACCAGTGGTCCTCGATGGTTGCCAAGTGGCACTTGAAGTTTCTCCTGTTGTCCTTGTAAGCAACCCTTCAGAA
The DNA here is from genome assembly GCA_025631205.1 of Nesometra sesokonis. Taxonomy (NCBI): domain Eukaryota; kingdom Metazoa; phylum Echinodermata; class Crinoidea; order Comatulida; family Antedonidae; genus Nesometra; species Nesometra sesokonis. Next base: position 7,197 of record JAOTQE010027178.1, read on the forward strand.
TGCAATTCTTTAGCCTGTGACAACATGCGATGTTGTTCAGAGGGTCTTCCAGAATCCTGAATGGTTACTGTATTGTGTAGAAGTCCACTTTCCAAAGGCCTTGCACCATCCTTCTGAGAAATGGTGACTGTGCCATGGTAAAGTCCCTGTGAAGTCCTTGTAGGACCCTGTGGCAGGCTGGTGACTGTATTTCGTGCAAGAGCATGCCGTTCCGAATCCCTTACAACATCCTGTGGTGGAATGGTGACTGTCTTCCTTGCAAGAACATGTTGCGGCATGTCTATTGTGGAGTCACTGGTGTACTCACTGTCATAATGACTATCAACATTGGAGATCGTACTTGGTAAACTAATGTCACTCTGCTTCAACCTAAAAAAATATTAAATATTCTTTAAAAAAACATTTTAAAAAAGGTCCCAATAAGTTGAATGAGTAGGTAAAGGATCAATGTCAAGATTATCCATCTGCAGTTACTGCAGTAATTCAGTTACAACAGTATTAATTCAGTAGCTGTAAACAACATGTCAAGTTGCGACATTGTGTGTCAATGCAGTCACCAAAGAAAACATAATGGCATTAGATTACTGGAGTAACTGCAGTAGACTTATAGCAGTCGATTACTGCAGTAACTGCAGTAGACTTAATAGCAATAGATTACTGCAGTAACTGCAGTAGACTTAACAGCAAGATTACTGAAGTACCTGCAGTAGACTTAATAGCCATAGATTACTGCAGTAATTGCAGTAGACTTAGTAGCAATAGATTACTGCAGTAACTGTAGTAGACTTATTCGCCGAAGATTACTGCAGTAACTGGAGTAGACGTATTAGCAATAGACTACTGCAGAAACTGCAGTATATTTATTAGCAATAGATTACTGTAGTAACTGGAGAAGAGTTAATAGCAAGATTACTGAAGTACCTGCAGTAGAATACATTGACATGATCCTAGCTTAGTCCAGACTATCAAATTTTATTTGATAAAGACACTTTGATATTCCCATATATGGTAATGATATGTCCATTTATGGTCATGATGTGATGTCATCATGACCATATATAGGCATATCAAAGAAAATTTGACAGTGTGTGGACTGAGCTAAATTTAGTCTTATGAGATCTGTAGAATTTATATAACTAGACTTTCCACAGTTAAGCAAGATTGGTCTCATCAAAGTTCAACATATTTCAATCTGGAACAGGTATTTATGCCATTATAGTTGACAGTCAATCCCTATGGGTACTGTCAAGGATATAAATAATTAACAATAATTTAAACTGAATCCTAGTTATAGATTTATAATTGTTTTTTTAAGTAAAGAAAGGACACGATCCACCTCCCCCAGCAAGACAGATTCCTCCGGCTATAATGGACACCTCCTTCTAATTTTCAAAATGACAATTTTGTGTCAGCCAGGCTTAGACATCACAAAAGACATTTAGGCATTATAACTAACTTTTCAACTCCTGCACAAACAATTCTGGCTTAATTTACTTGTTTGTAACTTTTATCACAATACCTTTGTTGCTTGCCAGCTGAATTTCTAGATCGTGTTCTGTAGCTATGATCCCTGGTTCCAAGGTCTTCCTGGAGAATATCTGAGATTGTTGAGATGGTCCCTTGTGTCAGTATATCAGGGTCATGTACATCATCTGCATATTCATTAGAAAATTAATTTATTCATTGGATCAATAAAAAGTAAAACCAGCTGCCCTAAAGACAGGTGTAAGAGATAAACTGATGTTTTATTGAAATCGCCAGTCAATCAGTTACTAAGTCAGGCAGAAAATCATTAATCCTCAGAATGTTCAAGCTACCCTAGACTAATTTAGTAATGTGTGGTCCAATTGTAATTTAGAACTTACAAATAGCATTCAAAATACTCCTAAATAGAGTAGCTAGGATTCTTCTATATGCTGATATTTACACATCAATTGTAGAGCTGATGTCATCATTAAAGTGGAAGAATGTCAATCACAGATGGAATGATGATATAAAAATAATGGTGTTTAAATGCTTGTAGGGTTCTGCACCATCTTATTTATCAAACCAATTCAAATTCATGGACATTCTTTGCACTAAAAATACTAGAAGTCAGTCACTTAATCCTCTAATACATGGAAAAACTCTCATGGAAAAAGAGGTTTTCATTACAGAGCCTCAGTGTTATGGAATGAACTTCCAGTTAATATTCGTAAAGATTTGTTATTAATGTACTTAATTTGGTACAATTTAAAAACCATTTGTAAATATATTACTGTAGTCTATAACTTCTGTTCACTTAGTTTGTAATAAATTATATTGTTAACAAATCTGAACCTCCTGAAAGAGTTATTTATTCAGAATAAAGAAAGATTTGAATTTTGAATTTGAATATTGTATTATCAAATTTCCACCCATCCTAAGCTTTTAAAAAGTGTTAAAGCAATTCATCCACCCCCGATTTCTAAGTTCATTTATTTTCAGTTGCATGAAGCGTGAGCATTACCTTCAGCATCTGTGGAAGCTCCACTGGTTATCTGTTCCATAACATACTCCATCAGTCCTATAAAGATCTCAAGCAAGTACCGAATCGTCACATGATCTCCATCGATGATGGCTTGACCCGAGATATGCGAGAGGTCAGCGTGTAGAACATCCTGTGCAAGGGTGTCTATGATTGCTTGAACGTTGGTCAATTCATCCCGTTTATTCCTTACAGAAACAATGTCTATGAAATTAGGATTTAGAAAATGAGTAAGTGGTATGATATGTAGATGGTCAAAGGGGCAGATGAAAGGCCGCCGCATACGTAAGCCAATTGGCGTGCACCAACAGTCACTTGTACTGGCACTTCAAATTAATAGCTTACTTGTGTGGTGAAATTTTGTGTGTTGATGGTGCAGCATAAGGTTTTAACATGATTGATAAAAGTTACTCAGTTGGCTTACGTGTGAGAGGGTCGTAAGCTTTACCCTTAAGCCACTTATACGGCAACAGGTCCACGCGCGGCCGTCCCGTGGCAAAACAACGTAACTTGATTTTTTTTGATTTTCAGATTTTTGCATTTGGGAAAATAACTTATCTTGCAATAGTTAAAACAATAGAAAAACACGTCATAAAACATAAAAATTGTAAGCATTTAAATAATAAATTCAATAAACCTTTTCATAATTCAATAATTTATATTAATTTTGAATAATTACTGGAATCGGCAATTATAACCTACCGTTATATAGATTATTTACTATGGTAGTTAATATGTTTCCATTTG